>VUQH01042484.1:11188-37235 GCA_015106775.1 Etroplus canarensis | reverse complement strand
AGGGGGGGGGGGGGAAGGAAAACAAAAAGGAAAAAAAAAAAAAAAACAGGTGATGGAGGACTGCGTCATGCTCGTCAGGAGAAGCTTTTGCAATAATACATGTGACTGAAGAGTGGAGACTAAAGACGTGATCCAGGGGTGGAAAAAAATATAGAGGCTTCCAATTCAATCTCTAGAAAATAATACAGGAACTACAGTATAATACACATACAGATTAACTGTGCCTGCTCAGGTACTCGACTTCCTTTTATCATTATTATTACTTTTGTGCAGGAGAAAATAAAATCTGAAACGGAAGCAGACAAACTAAAACAAGCTTTTCTTATTTACATTGAATACAGGTATTCCATTGCATCACCGCGACCCCGGTTCACTCCGTCCATCAGCTTCCTTAACTTATGGCATTTGCAGAGTTCAGATGCAAGGGGGGCGTGTCGGAGACTGAGGGTGGTGTCTTTAGGGGTCGGTGTTGGAACTGAGGAAGCTGTACACGTCCCTAACATAAAAAGGCTGGGAAGGCTCCAGTTTTTTTTATATTTTTTGTTTTGTTTTTTCAGCACTGCTACAGCCAATCCTGTCCAAGCCTTAAGCTGACCCCGAGAAAGAGAGAGAGAGCGAGAGAGGGAGAGCGAGAGAGAGAGAGACTGAGAGAGGAGGGGAGGAGACTTAGAGGTTGTCCCCAGGCTGGTACTGAGGCTCGGTGGCTGTGAAGTAGTCCTCCAAGAAGGCCTGCAGGTACTCGAAGGTGGGCCGCTCCTCTGCGTCCTTCTTCCAGCACTGCAGCATCAGCTCGTGCAGCGAGATGGGGCAGTCCTGCGGGCACGGCATCCTGTAGCCCCGCTCCACCTGCTCCAGCACCTCGCGGTTGTTCATACCTGAAAATCAAACACACGCAGAAGGTGAGGAAGAGCACCCAGGGGCTCTGCAAAAAGATCAACAGGACAGCTTCGCAGACGCCAGACGCTTTGATTTGGCCCGGACGACCTTCAGCTCAAACAGTTCTGTTCTTGAATCTGCGAAAGCCTTTTTAGTTCAGACGAGCAGCGAGTATTTGAAACAGTTTGTTTAAAACGAGACCGTGCAATTTCTGGTGAAAGTGCAGTGAGACTGTTGCTACTGCCAGACTTGGACTGTGGGTTGAGGAGATATACTCGAGAGATCAAATGGAAAGATCAAAACAGATCTGTCCTTTGATGTCCTTTTTCTGACATTTTCTTAAATAACATGAAAACTGTCAAATGTAAGCCCAACAAAGGTAATGCCCATCGTCAATTTGGTGCTCTAGCTGCGTCCCTACGACAAATGGTGCTGGAGGAGATGTATTCTGAGGCAGAAGAGTAATAACTAGATGATGCAGTTTCTGGAGAAAGTAGAGTGGGGTTGGATTGCTGCCATCACCATCTGGCACCAACAACCCCGTCTGAAAGTGCAGTTGAAAAGGTGTACCCAATAAAGTGGCCAGTGAGACTAAATGTGCAGTTATAAAGGCAGTATCTGACTGGCCACTTTATTAGGGACACTTTTGGCAACATTTTCTTAAACAACACGAAAACGGTAAAATGTATGCCCGACAAAAGTAAGAGCAGTTGTTGTACTGCAGAGCCGGGCGATTCCGTGCACTAGCCGTGTCTCTATGACAATGTGGAAGGAGACAGGCACAGAAGAATAACAATAAAGTTTAAGCATAACAGCAGTGAACGCCGATGACACCTCTAAATGTGCCCAAATTATTTTTACTCTTTATTGTGACTTCACAAATCTAATTTAAAACTCACCAGCCACTTCATTAAGCATACCTGTTCGACTGCTTGTTCACGCAAATATCTAATCAGTCATTCACATGGCAACAACTCAGGTCATTTAGGCATGAGGACATGGTCAGGATGACCTGCTGAAGTTCAAACTGAGCATCAGGATGGGAAAGATGGATGATTTAAGTGACTTTGAACGTGGCATGGATGTTGGTCTGAGTGTTTCAGAGACTGCTGATCTACTGGGATTTTCCCACACAGCCAGCTGTAGTGTTTACAGAGAACTGTTCGAAAAAGAAAAAATATCCAGAGAGCAGCAGGTCTCTGGATGAAAATGCCTTGTTGATGCCAGAGGGTTCGCGTGCTGTCTTTGTCCGTGTGTTCTGTGTTGCATGTGCCCAGTAGGCGCGGTCGGGCCGTCGCTGATTGGGAACACCGGGAAGACCCCACTGACTGCCACTCCTGTCAACTAAGAACAGCAAACTGAGGCTACAGTTCACATGGGCTCATTCAAATTAGAACACAGAAGACTGGAAAAATGTCACCTGGTCGCATAAGTCTTGATTTCTAAGGTGACATTCGGATGGTAGGGCTGAAATTTGGTGTGAACAGCATGAAAGGATGGATCCATCCTGCTTTGTAGCAATAGTTCAGAGTGTGTGGTGATGTAACGGTGTGGGGGATATTTTCTTAGCACACTTTGGGCACTTTAGTACCAAGCGAGCATCATTTGAACACCACAGCCTACTTGAGTACTGTTGCCGACCATGTCCATCCCTTTATGACCACGGTGTACCCATCTTCTGATGGCTGCTCCCAGCAGGATAACACAATATCTCACAAAGCTCAAATAATGTCAACTGGTTTCTTGAACATGACACTCAAATGACCTCCACAGTCTGCAGATCTGAGTCCAGTAGAGCACCTTTGGGATGTGATGGATTCTCATCATGGAGGCGCAGCTGACAAATCTGCACTGACTGTGTGTTGTTGTCATGTCAATATGGAGCAAAATCTCTGAAGAATGCTTGCAGTACTTTGCTGAATAAAGGCAGTTCTGAAGACAAAAGGGCCTCCAGTCCAGTGCTAGTACAGTGTACCTAATAAAGTGGCCAGTGAGTGTATTTTTTAACCTCTTTAAGTGCAGTCTGGATAAAAGATACTTGTATCTAGCAACATTTGCATAGACTTGTTGCACTGCCTTGTAACTCAGATTCAGTGTCATCTTCTAATCTTTTTGTGGTTGGCTGCTCACAGATGTGCTGCTGCTCTCTGATCTCAGGGTGCCACACACCAGCGCAACATCACAGACACCTACAGACTAATGAATGAAGTGAAAATTGAGATCAGACATCCCTGTCCTCATTTTCCCCTTATTTTCCTCTGTTAAAATTCACGTTCAATCAACAGCAGCTGCTCAGTTTTTCAGCAGTCGCTAGAGAGCGGTGGGTTTAGGTGGTGGGGTTGGATATGGATCGATGGCCTATTTAGAGGGTTTTCAAAAAACTGACCCTTTAAATCTCACAGATACATGGTGCAGTTGAAGGAAAAATGTCACTTCAGTGAGGCCTTGCTCAGTGAAGTAAATGAATTATCGACCCCTAGCTGCTATGCTGTGTTGTAGATCAAAATTCACTGATTTCCTTAAACAGATAATTGTGTGTGTGTACTGAAAATCACATCGTAGCAACTTCTGCTACTATAAAATGTGTTTTCATTGTTACTAGGCAACCTGCTGCCATAATGTATTAATTACTTTAAAGACTATAGAGGTCACAACAGAGAAAACATCCTTGCACACAAGAATGATACAGTGATCAATATCTCAAATATTGACTTTCTCGACGCGTGATGAAATTATGTAATCTCACCAAGTCTAATACAAAATCAATATCCAGAGAAGCTGGGATATTTTTTTTAAAATGCAACAAAAACAAAAATCTTTGATATACATCAACCCTAGAGCGACCTTACACTAATGTCGGGTTAGTGTTCTAGGGTTAAAGGCTCTGACTGTAAAAATAAAATAATTTGCAGTCCTCTAGAATTAATTAAGGCTATTAATGTTATCAGCAGGATACAGAAAGACTACCGCTATGTTGTTAGGTCCAAAAAAATCTTTGTATTTGGTTTCTGAAATTGAAAATGAATTAAATGGAAGTCTGGCCTGGTCATTTATGCAATACCAATTCGCACCACAAGATGGCGCAGTGAGTTAGTGTCACGTGAAGTGTGCCCCGAGTCCATTAGATGAAGAAGAAATGCTGCAGTAGAAACAGATGTTGGAGTGACAGGTAATCTGGTGAATCAGACAGCAAATAGTGCCTGAAGCACCCGGACGAGCACTTCATAAGCTACCTGCCAAGTGTTAACTGCAGGATCTCAGATCTGTGAGTCAGTTTTCTTGTCTGATTTGGGCTGAAATCTAGCCCAAATCTTTGGCACTTTCAGGTTATAGTTAGCGCCTTTAATTATTAAAAGGACAGAATGTAACACAACATGCCTCTGTTGAGTGTGTTGTAGCCATCAAATTCTACATTTGTGTATATTTACAAAACACAGTGAAGCTGGTCAGCAAATCTTTTCTTTTTACGTTTATCAGTTAAATAGGGGTTTGCATGAATTCACATACCACAGATTTTTGTTTTTACTGAAATAAAAAAAAAAAAAACAACCCAAAGCTTTTCTGGAAATGAGGTTGCACAGTATCATGTTGGGATTCCATCTTCCTCTACTGTGATACCAATGTGGAGCTGCTAAAGCACGTTTAAAGTTTGTTCAGATAATGAGTGAACGTCAGATAGATCAGTGATGGAGTTTCTTTGTTGTTCATCATCCAATCAGGCCTGGTGTAAATTAATTAAGCAAATTAATTGCCCAATTGTGTTATGCATGGTGAGCTAATATGAACGATCCTCTGGACAGGCGAAGCTGACTGTTCCCACATTGTGGGTGGCAGTGTGGTGCAGCGCTAAGCCATGTTGTCAGTGCGCCGGTCCTCTGAGGAGTCAGCGAGGATGTTGAGGGACAGCTGTCTTTTTGCTTTTCAAAAAAGTTTAGACATCAATAGAAGACCTTTGAAGACATCTTTCATCTTCCACTTCTTAACCAAATCTGGCAAAGTCATCTTCATTGTCTTTCCAAGTCTTTCCTTGATGGGATGTGTTTTTTTTTCTGAGTTATTGTAGCCACCACCTTGCGAAGTTATTCACATGCTCCCTCGGCTCACTGCGTACTAACCTTCCTCACCTTCTCCCTGCAGCACGAACGGCCCACCAGCACCATCTGGTCAAACATGTGTTCCCCCGCCCTGCATGGAGCTGCACTCAGAGTACACCCCAGCTCAGCCTCTCCTCCCCTCTGTTTTTTTTTTTTGTTTCTGTCTAAAATGCATCTTGTCCCACAGGGCAGCAGCAGTAATTAAAGGTTATCTCACATTCTGGCAGGGAAGCAAAGGTTACCCAAGCGTAAAAGAACCTTTTACTCCCATAAACAGCAGCAGGGACTGCCTGTTGTCATAGCTGTGTGTGCTTTGGTAAAAGCTCAGTGTTTCTAAGAGTTTCTCCTTATCAGGCCACTTAATCGACGTTGCCTGAGCGGCTCAAGGTGAAAGCTGCACCAGGCTGAGCTGAGGCTCTGCTCCCTCCTCCTCACCTGGGTAAGGCACCCGACCCTTGGTGACCAGCTCCGTCAGCAGGATGCCAAACGACCACACGTCTGACTTGATGGTGAACTTCCCGTACAGCGCAGCCTCCGGGGCGGTCCACTTGATGGGGAACTTTGCACCTGAAGGAGAGCAGTGAGATCAGATTAGCATTAAAGAACCGTGCATGCCTGCATTTCAGGTTCACTCACAGTTCTTACACTGTCTGATGAACACGGTCTTGGCTCTTGAGATCTAGAGCACTTTACTGGAAAGATTGAAAACATAGATGACAAAATAACCGAACAGATATCGGCAACAGAGAGTCACAGAACTACAGAAGGTAGGTATAAAGTAATACACACATTCCCTCCTCAGAATACTAAGCAACTGGCCCAACTTTGAAACTACTTCTTGGAAAAGTCACCAAGGAACTGGGAGATCAGGAGGTTAATCATATTTTCAGACAGTGCTCCAAAGCGGCGGTAAAGTTCGGCTCAACGCCAGAGGTGGTCTGACTTTTCAAAGTGAAGCAAAATAGCAGGTATCCGAGAACATGTGTGCAGCAAAGTGACTTCATTTGTCAGAGGGAGGAAAGAAATTACACAGAACGATGACAGCATCTGCTGAGCACATACCAACCGCATGAACATGAACAGCTGTTATGAGCTCCAACTAACCAGCTGGGAAATGATGGTATAGTATGCTGGGTGCTGACACGTATTTTTGTTATGCACATTTAACCTAAAATGGCCAACTTTTTTGTTGGATTTTTGTTCCTTTTGAAAAGTGTTTTCCACACATATCAAATCAGAACATGCAAGAAAAAGTTCCTTTGTGGAACCATGCCGTTGTTCCTCATAAGCACCTAAACACTCATGCTTCATTTCTTCTTCTAACTTTTAAAAATAAATTTGGTCGTTCAGTCATGGTTGCTTCTCCAGTGAGACTACACCAGTGAGGGATGAATATGAGAACAGAGATCAGAGTTCCAATTTTTATTCCCTGCTATTTACATCAACAGTGCTGAGCAAAAGTCTTGAGCCACCTCTAATTTCTGTATAATTTTGCTTCCAAAATGGGAATTAGTTTTTACAATTCTAACCAGCTTGAAAGCCAGTTTTTGGTATGACCACCTTTTTCAGCACAGCCTGAACTCCACTTAGGCGAGCTTTCTTGTCATTTCTTTAAATGTTCTTCAGGAATAATTCTCCAGGCTTCTTGAAGGACATTTCAAAGCTCGTCCTTGGATGTTGGCTGCCTTTTGTTCTGTTCTCTGTCAAGATGATCCCACACTGCTTCAGTAATGTTGAGGTGTGGGCTCTGGGGAGCCCAATCCATGACTGTTAGTGTTCTATTTTGTGTTTTTCTATCAGGTAGGCTTTTACTACATTGACAGTGTGTTTGGGATCACTGTCATACTGAAAAATTAAAGTCGTTTCCAGTCTTTCCAGATGGTATTGAATGGTGCATCAAAATCCATCAAACATCACTGGCTGAAATGCAGCCCCAAACCATGACAGATGAGTGCCTTTTATGAACGATGGCATTAGACCCTCACTGTTGTACATCTCTCCTGACCTTCTTAAGGACATGGATATCTGCTGTAGATAGTTTTTTTTTAGGCCTGCCACTTCGTCTTTTGTTCTCCACTTGTACAGTTTCCATCAGTTTTTTAAGGACACACTGCACACCATGCGACCATGAGATATGCCAAATTTTCAGCTGCTAATTATTTGACAATCACCTCATTGGTACAAAAGCATTATTTCATGCCTGTCAAACTATTATCTTTGGTATTTTTCATAGATTCACTTAAAGAAATGGGAACAAATGGTGAGTTTTTATAAAAGGCTGCAAGTAACAAAAAGCCTAAAGATATATTTAAAATTTAGTTATTTGCTAAGTTGTCTGTCATGTGTAGACACAACACTGGTTCATCCCTTACGTTAGGTGGTAGATTTTCTATCTATGCTTGAATGATTCATAAGTCAGTGTTAGCGGCCTAACAAACAAAAAAACACATTCCTCTGAAATTGATCAGATACAAAGACTGGATTGGAGATGAGTAAAAAGCAGCAAACGTCCAAAGAAAAACCTTGAAAGACCCTCAGGAAGCCTGGAGAACTATGGAGACCGCTTTAAAAAATGACAAGAAAACCTGGCTCCTTGGAAGCAAAGTAAAAAGAAATGAGGGGAGGCTCAAGACTTTTGCACAGTACTGTGCATATATTTAAAGAACATATAATAGAGCACATTTTGTATCAAACCACCCAGTATTTTCAAGTGAGCATAACTATCAGAACATGAGTTTCTTGTTACCCAGGTGTATCATATCAGACTGTTTAATCAGTAAGTAGTCCTGGGTATCTAATCTCAGTTTACGCTGTGAAGACAGCATTTGTAGCTAAGAAGGGCAGACTAACATGAAGCCCAGAGAGCTTTCTGTGGGGAAAAAAGCATGGTATTTTGAAGCTAAGAGAGGGGGGAAATCCATTAGCGGCATTATAAAAACAACACTGGGCACAGCCTGTAACACAACTTGGAATGTCCTGAAAAAGAAGGAAACCACCGGAGTGCTGAGCAATAGGCCTCGAATTGGTCATCCAAGGAAAACAGCAGCTGATGACACATAATTGGTGAGAGCTGTAAAAAAAAAAACTCCAACGCAACATGATGAGTAACCTCCAAAGAGCAGGTGAGGAAGTCTCACAGTCCACTCTTCCACGGAGACTAAGAGAACAACAATAAAGAAACCATACTGCAAGATGAAAATCACTCATCAGCACTAAAATCAGAAACCCAGATGGGAATTTGCAAAAAGTACAGAGATGAAAATGATCTTTCCCCATTATTTCTGTAATTTCCTATTTTACTTTGTGCTCACCACTGTCTTTTGTTTTTTTTGAGCTACATCACTTCCTGCCCATTTGTTTTTCCCGCCTTTGTAATTGGTTGCTTTTTGAATCTATACACGGTCTCTAGGGTCATGTGTTCGATTCCTCTGGTCTATTGTCCATCACAATGCTGTCATTTTATCCTATATTAGACATTTGTTTGGAAGATAATTATAATCGTAGGAATTTTGAGTTAAATCCAGAAATTTGCCCTGCAAGATCACATTAACCCTTTGACTAGCAAATTCTAATCAATTCATAACTTAGTCCAAGCAAATGTGTTTCTTTGAGGAGTTCACTATACTGGATGCATGACCCAGAAACATAATTCCTTCAACCAAAAGAGTCATGATGAAGAGACAGCTGCTCGGTTTTTTCTTTGAGGGAAAAAAAAAATACCATCTCTCCTGTGGAGCTTTCCAGCCAAATGTCACGACAGCTGAATAATAACAAAAGATACAGCTAAGAGTTTTGAAAGCAACATTTCGTCAAACCCCTATTTCAGAGGTCAACAATATTTTTTTATTTCTTGGCAACTGAAAGCATTCAGTGACCTAAGGTTAGCACTCTTATCTCAGTACAGTTCCACTCAAGTTTTCATATACCCACTGTGGACATAAACTGTTGACTGCAACTGTAGCTCCGTGGAGTCCGGTGTCGGGATGTCAGGATGTCAGTTACTACTAACTGATTACTGGGAAATATCCCTTTCTAATCAGAGAACAGCTACTGCAGTGTGATAGCAGGATATCTGGAAAGCTTTAGGAGTCTCTGGGGCAGGGAGTGTCTTCTCTGTCTCTGTGTAAGCGTGAGCAAATATCTGGAGTTGATTGTGGTTTCACTGGTCAGTCATTTTCTTGTGGGCGTAACGCAAAATTTGCGTTCCCTAGAGAGAATTTCCTCCATGACCTAATGCAGTCGGACATCGTGTGAGTGTGTGTGAGTGGGAGCCTTAAGTATGCGCATTTAAGATCCCGCGTGCGCGTGAGTGGGAAAGGAGCATGAATCCCCACCTTGCCGGGCTGTGTATTCGTTGTCCTCGATGAGCCTGGCCAGGCCGAAGTCGGCGATCTTGCACACCAGGTTGTCGCCGACCAGGATGTTGGCGGAGCGCAGGTCTCTGTGGATGTAGTTCATCCTCTCGATGTAGGCCATGCCTGCTGCCACCTGGAGCACAGCACAGAGAGCGACACTGGGTCAGAAAATGCTCTGTTACAACTGTGATTTGGTGCTACTTCATGAAAATAAAGTTACAGCTGTCTGTCTGGGAAAGAAAACTACACATCGAGGCAGGTAGAAATACTATATATCTGCCTGCTAAAATGCCAATAACTTATATCTCAGAAAAATAAAGGGTTGCCGTTTCACCTGCAGAATACAGAAACTCTGGTTTGAGGGAGTTTGATTCAAAGGACAGATGACTCACTATGAAACTGAATCCACTGTTATGAAGTGACACAGCAGGCCCTCAGGTGATCTCTCAATAAAGAGGCCGAAACTGAAGCTCACTCAAAAGTAGCGCCATGTCTGTTTGAAGTGAGTGTAAGCCATGGTTTTGTAGCAACTATTTACACATGTCCCGTCGTGTCACATTCAAGCAATCATAAAGTCACTGTTTTTAAAGGGGACAGCAGTCAGGCTACATTGAATGTGCGTCTATGCAGAATGGGAAGATTGTGGGTTGAAGCACTCATCTGAAGTATATGAATGAGTGACTGAAGTCATTTTTCGTGTGAAGCCAGCAAATCAAATGAAACTAAAGCACCACTATTTTTGTGGAAAACCAGTTTGAGTATCAGAGCATCAGAGTTATTCCATTTTGTAAATGTTACGATTTTTTTGGCCAGCTCTCATATTTTTCACACTCTTGCAAACAGGGAAGTCTTGGATGGTCAAGCTTTGGATTTAGTGTTAAATTTAGAATTACACTGGTAAGTTCTGGTGCTGGAAAATGAAGCCAATGCAGAGGTGCCAAAACTGCAGTTCTCTGGAGTGGCCAGTTGAGGTTGCCTCCAAAAACGAGTTACTCTCCATAGACTCCCATGTTAAAATACCCAACTTTACAGGATTAAAAAGCATATTTACAGTTTGCTGCCAAAAACAGTTTTGGGTTTAACAGTTAGTCTCCCCTTTCATAGGAATTGTATAGATGGTGAATTTTTTAATAACTCACCAGTTTGGATTTTGGCACTGCTTGAAGTTGGGGAGTAGCCACTTTGGTGAGCCAACACAGACAGCTGTAGCTGACTGCTGTCATCTAGGCTTCACATCTGCTAGTCTGAGTTACTGATGTAGACCTTTGCATAGAGTGTAGAGTGTTTTAATAGAATTATCTGAGAAATAATAAGCCCTACTGCAGATACAGCTCATCTACGAAATGATTTTTTTTTATTAGTCTACATCTAGAAGCTCTTCCAGCTTATGAACTGTCACAATTCACAGGTTACTGTAATGTGTGAAGTACAGAAAGAAAGCTATATTAATGATCAGGCTCAAATGGATTCTGTGGATTGTTTTATAGCTTTCTGAGTTGATGCACGGGAAAAATCCGTGGAATTCCGTGGCGTGCTTTTTGCTTCTACCATTATCAATGGTTAGTAAAAAAATACCATAATCACTGTTTCCTGAGGAAATGTTTTGATTTATTTGAAACAGTAAATCAACCTAAATGTTCTCAAAATTACAACAGGCTGAAATGATATCGATCAAGATTTTGAACTTGCCACTTTTCATGTTTTCAGGACAGCTTTTTCACAACGAGAGAGGAGGAAATGGCAGACGTTCGCTTCTTTAAAATCTGTGGAATTCTGCATGCGCAGATTTCGTGCCGGCCTGCTAATGAGCATTACGGCCCTAGAACTGACCGGCTCTAACCTATCTTAAGACATTATGATGGCATTTCTGTATGCAAACACTCATTTTATGAACATCCACAATCCAGACTGACACTCTTAGGAGTAGCGATTCTTGTGAAAATATAGACGTGCCAGTAAAATGACAAATATGACCTTGAGCACAATTTGGGTGAAGACCTATTAGGTGATTATTGTGTGTACGGTTCCCTTAAATCTGACCAAAAAGGAAGAGTAGCAATTCTTGTAAACTGTGGATGATGGATGCCTCGCAGTGGCATTAAAAAAGAAAATAATTATTTTGGTTGTTTTTTTGTCTTCATTAGACAGGGCAGTGTAGTGTGAGGGTGGATGAATGCAGGAAAAAGGACTCGGGCAGACTCAAACCCGGGCCCCTGCAGGCCTAAGGCCTATTGCCTTCAGTATATGGGTTGTTCATTCAACCAGGTGAGCTATCTCAGCACTCTTTGTTTTTCTGCCCTAATTAGAAGGTATGGATGTCGGTGTGATACAATTTATGGTTGCAGCTCACCAACCAAGTCTGCCAGTGTCCTGTTATAGTCATTCTGAAACTTCGGCTGCTCCCTTGTTTTCTCCACAGCGGATCAATCCGTATAGTCATTACTGACAGCAAGACCATAATGCTGTGCTTTCAAAATGAAGAGTCTAGAAATCAATAGGTGATGTCACAATGACTCTGTTCACCTTTTAAGACCATAAGACCCGCAGTTTCTCAACTGTGGCGTACCTGTGCTGCCATGTCCACCAGGTTAGGCAGTTTTAATCCCCGTCCTTCTCCGTCCTTCAGAAAGTCCAGCAGGCTTCCTATAGCAGAAATAAAGAGATGTCTAATGTCAGCAAACATATGCACAACAAAACACAACTTCAGCAAATCAGTGGTGCCCCACTTCCCCCTGACCTCCTTATTTGCAATTCCAGAATGTATTAACTACGAGGAATAATCTGACAGCTGGATGTCTCTGAGACACCAGGCTTGTAATTTGCCTCTTCACTTCTGCTTCAGCTCATCAACAGTTGCAGAATAAACAGAGAACGGGTGGACCTACAGATCCCCACAAAAACTTCCACAGTCATTTCATTCCACAGCGGTTCGGCTTTTTTAAAGGCACTCTCCTCCCCAGCTTAATTGGCTGACCTAGATGTGGCAGGCTTTGCATGCAACAGACAGTGATGCACATCAAAGTTTCCATTCTTGCATTCTCTGGTGATTAATGTGCGTCCGCAGCTCTTTCTTGTGGCATTTCTGAACTCGAGTGTTTTGAAGGATTGTTTTGAAGGCCTTAATCATCTTCACTCTCTTTGAAACAAAGCGTTTACCATACTAGAGCGCTCACTCTTCTGATTGGAATGGAACGAAAACACTTTCATTTGAATGTGTGCTATGACAGCCACATTAACTTTGAACATGCACAGTCCCCAGAGGATAATTCAGAAGGAATGCTCTACTCTCTGTTAGTGCGACAGCATTGCAATGTTTCCACTAGTACACAAGACTAATTACAAGCTAATTTGTTAATTTTACTGAGCAAATTAAATATTCTGAATAACTGAACCCTCTCCATTGTCAACAAGCCATGAACTTCACTTTTAGGTCAAAAGGCAGGTTTTATTTAAAATATATATTCATTCCATCTGTAACAGGCAGACTGGTTGCTTTGCTTTGCTATATTCTTTTTCCCAGATGATGAATCTTTTTAATCTTTCCTCTACACTTCTACTGTTCTGTGCAAATACTTGTGATTAAAATGCAATTCAGATTGCACACAAAAGCCTCAGCAACTAGTGATATGGGTGCAAGGGATGAGAAGATATCACATAAAGACCATAAGAATGGACTGGCCAGGTTGTCCTGCTGGTGTCCTCACAGTTTCTTGCCAATGAAGACTCACTGAGGAACTCAGATTGTGTTGCTACCACCAGAGAATATCTGATGCTGAATCAAACCCAATGTCTTTACGAATACTGACCTGATCCAACCCCACTTGGCTTGATGTGAGGATAGATGCCATGGTCAGCTTCTTCTTCTTCTTCTTCTTTTTAATGCAAATTGGATGATTAAGAATGGATGTATGTAGTAGGGAAGGTGATTCCATAATATCCCCAAAAATGATTTACCAATTTAAGCAACAGATAGCAAAGGTGGCCAACATGACAGGGTGTCACCATGAAAGTATATGATCCCAAGATCAATCTGGTTTTTTGTTTTCTTCAGACTAGACAGACATTCACAGAAATATGGCTGAAAATGTAAAGTTTTACAGAAAACGCCACCTGGTGGCCAATCCATATTTTCAAAATGGCTGAAAATCTAATCAGTTTCACATCTCTATGAGGTCCATCCCTCAGCTACTTCCTTGTATTTTCCGAAAAAAGGGGTCACCACAGTGGATTAATCACTGCTGCAAAATTCAAAATCCTGCATCAAATAGTTTTTGCATCGTTGCACTTAAATCACACTTGTGGCAGCAGTGAAAGTATATGACGCCAGGATCAGTTTAGTTTTTGTTTCATGCAGATCGGACAAACAGTCACTAATATGCCTAAAAATGTAAACATTTTTAGAGGTATCTCCACCTACTGGCCAATACGTATTTTTAACATGACTGAAAATCTAATCAGTTCCAGATTTCATTGAGGTCTATCACTGTGCCAAAAAATTCTAAATTCTGCATCAAACATTCAGAGCGCATGCACCAACCAGTGTGCAGCCTGTTGCAGGCGCTGTTTGTTTTTTCTTAAATTTTCATGTTTTCTTTAATTCTTCAGTCTTTCTTTGTTAAAGGTTTAAGTTGCCTATTGTGCCAAGTGTGGGAGTTTTTGCCGTCTTCGTCGCTGGTGGATTACTGTTTTGTTTGTTTTTTGTTTTTTTTCCCTTCGGGATCATCATCATCCAATACAAATTAATAAAGTATTCTGATTCTTTCTGTGCTATTGCAATACACAAAGGATATGCAGTGGAGCTCATGATTCCATCATATCCCCACTTTTCAGGGACATACATATAACTCAAACCCTGGTACTACTGTATGCTGGTATGCCCATTACTCCACTGACATTTGGTGTCTCCCCTTTCTGTCATCTGTTCTGTCGTTCATCCACAAATGTCTTCACAAATGGTCAGAGAGCATATTGTTCAAGCTCAGCTACTCCACTCAGACTCAGGCTTTTGTCTCCTGTGGTAGGGCTATCTTTTAAAAAGTAATCTATTAAAAACATATTTTAACCTCCCGAGACCCGATCTCTTGTTTGAGATTCATTGGATGCTACGAGAATCAAGTATAAGGTGCAGAAAAGCCAGATGTAATGTCCCCATATGAGGACGCAGGGTCTCAGGAGATTCAGACAGATAACAGTTGTATCAACTATTAATGTTTATACGCTACGGAGGTTATGTTTTTGGTCCGGTTTGTTCGTGTGTCTATTTGTTAACAGGATTATGCAAAACGTTACAGACAGATTGGTGCAAAAAATTTGAGCAGAGGTGGGGCTTGGCTCAGTTCGGAAGTGATTAACTTTTGGAGTCGATACAGTATTTTTTTTAAGGAATCTGCCGCTGCATCCTCGATAAGTTGCAGTCTGATTACATCACAGCTTTGTGACAAAGGCTGTCCCATTTCCAACGCTCCTATCAAATGCATCTTCCTTTTTGCGGCAAGATTTGAAGGACGCACTGGGAGCATCCTTCGCACCCCACCCTATCCCAAGATTTATTGCCAGATATTTTTTCCAAAAACACAGTGGACCTTTAATCATTAAATTCAGGCTAAGTGATTTGAGTTGCTCTTTAATGCAGCTCAGCTGTTACAACTTTTAATTTTCAAACATATGCAGTTCAAACGCTGACTTTAATCTTACAGAGATGGTGGACATACTATGGATAATACTAATAATATGTACACTACCAGTCAAAAGTTTGGACACGCTTGGCCATATCCAAACTTCTGACTGGTAGTGTACACAAATAAACCAAGGCGATCAGATGTAGTCAGGTTGTGAACGCTGCTTGGTTTTCACTCAGTTGAATATTGCTTTTAAACAAACCCTGGGATTAACCATACAGTGTTGTGTTCCCTTTACCTTTGCCCATGTACTCCGTGACGATGTAAATGGGCTCCTCAGACACGACGGCGTAAAGCTGCACCAGCTTATCGTGGCGGAGTTTCTTCATGATCTGAGCTTCCTCCAGAAAGGACTCGGGGGACATGGTTCCAGGCTTCAGCGTCTTTACTGCCACCTTAGTGGTGCCATTCCACGTCCCTGGTACAGAGACACTGGCATCAGTACAGTAGCAGCGTGGACTCATATTCAAATTGTGTCATTTCAAAGTCAAGCTTGATAACCCCGCTGTCTAACCTGAAGACATGATTGGCAGCTACGAGGCGACTGTAGTCAAAAAAACAAGGGGAAAAGTCTCGCTTTGAAATGACAACAAGGTAAATATGCAACACAGAATAAGATCGGGAGACTGTATGAGAATAATCTTTCATGCACAGTGGTTAGGCTGAAGGATAATTAAATGTGTACGAGATTTGGAGTGGACCTTGATTTGAAATGGCTTTTAAAGGCTTGGAGAGAGATCCAGCAGGGCTTTGAGAGCCACAATACGCCAACATGGGAGCGGATAATCCTTTGTAGGATGATCAACAAAAGCAGGCCTGTAAGCTCCTCACTGGTTACATGTCAGTGCGTGTAACAGCACGGCCACAACACCAACATGCAGTGTCTCAAAATACTGTCTGAATACAGACAAGAAGATTTGGGTTGATTATAATCAGTAGTAAAGCAGTACTCTGTTTATCTTATTCTGTTACAGCATGCATGCATGCAGGAATATTAGTAGAAACAGAGCCTATCATCTGACATTTGCACTACTTTCATTTAGTTTGGGGGCTAAATGAGTAAGTTCACATGTCAGAGTCAGCTTGTATATGCAGCTGTGCAGTCATCGTTGGTAGTCAGCCCTGGTAACCTGCTGGATCGTGGGGTGACAGGATCACAGAGGCTGGGCGTCATCTGGGTGTAGCCCTAACCTCAGTATGTGTTCAGCTGGAATACCAGAAGAACATAAATCCTCGTGTTCTGCAGTACGGATGTCCAAAATGGTCAAAACTAAAATGAAAATGAAGACATAAAACTGAAGCTAAGTAATCATGAAAAAATTTGACAAATTATTAAAATTCTACTTTTTGTATTCAGCCCATTTGGACCACATGATTTTAATAAGAACATAATAAATCTGATGGCTCACATTTCACGACCTATCGTAATGTGTTTAGTACAGAAAGAACGATGCCACTGATTGGCTGTATTGCCAAACTAATGAGACTTAAAATCCACTGAGAAATCAAGGAGGCTCACACACAGTCATGTGACCAGCAGACTCATGAGCCGTAAATCAGGGGTCATCAACTACATTTGTTCAAGGGTCAGATTTTTTCTCAGCAGACATTGGGGGCCAGATAGTCTCGTAAAATAAAATAAAATTAATATTGTATCCCTACTAAGCCAATAGGGGCCGGCCGACTGTGATATTTTAGGTTTCTCATTTGTGGGGCTGTCAGGTGCTGTCCATCACTGTCACATGCATTGTTGTAGTTTGTGTATAACGCTGGCAGGAGAAAGACCTTCTAAATAAATTTCAAGCATGAAAAATGGCACTCCCGAAGAACCTTAAGAAGAAATGTTGATGCAGAAAACCTCAACTTTAATGAAGAATGGACTGATAAATATGTATTAGGAGCAGCTGTGGCTCAGGAGGTAGAGTGGGTCGGCCTCCAACAGGAAGATTGGCGGTTTGATCTCTGGTTTCTTCAGTCTATGTGCCGAATTGCCCTTGGGAAAGATGCTGAACCCCAGATTGTAAGTGTGTGAGAGTTAAAAAGCCTCATTCACTCATTCACACAGTGCATGAGGCTTGTAGTAAAAAGAGCTTTGGCTCAGTTAGAGTAGACAAGCGCTAAATAAGCACCAGTCTTTTCACCATTTATTCACAGAGACAACTTTTAGAAATGCTGTACCCGTGTGCCTCATTTGCAATGAACTGTTGCTGTGGGTAAAGAATATTAACCTGAGGCGTCACCACAACACAAAGCATGCAAGCTTCTAGGAGTCAAATCAGTTCCACTCTCTCTGCCCTCACCCCCAACCGGTTAAGGTAAATGGCTGCTCCTCCCTGAGCCTGGTTCTGCCTAAGGTCTCTTCCTGTTAAAAGGGATTTCTTTCTTCCCACAGTCACCAAGTGCTTGCCTATAGGGGGTTTGAATGTTGGTGTTTTCTCTCTAACACTGTATGGTCTTAACTTTACAGTCTAAAGTTCCTTGAGGTGACTTTTGCTGTAAATTGGTTTAAATAAATACAACTGAATTGAACTAAAAAAAAAAAGAAATATTAAATGAGAGCAAGAAGTTTAATGTCATTTTTGATTGAAGGTAGGCTATGGCACAAGCTAGTTTTCAGAGTTTAATTTAAATTAAGTGTGTGTGTGTTTTTTTTACCTTAATTTCCAATTTCTGAGATATCATTTACCAAATATAGATTACAGTACAATTATGTATATATGATAACTTATTCATTGATTTAATACTGACCATTTTGGATGTACTGCAGAGAAAACACATGCTATGAGGGAAGAAATCTGTATTTATGGATAGCAGCTGATTTTCAAAGAGACTTTACGGATTATGTGTTGAGAAACCAACACAAAAATCCTGTAGGAATGCTGAAGAAGGATAAGAAAACATAAGCTTTCATCACAAATTGTTAAAAAAATTGCAAATTGTTTCTTGGCACATACATGAATACAGGGATGAGGATAAGGACACTCTCCTCATGTATTTGTGGGGTGGCCCACAGTGAAAATCTAGAAGGGTACATTTTCTCGAATTTCCTTACCATAAAACACATCGGCAAAACATCCCGTCCCCAGCTTTACTTCCAACTCAAGTGTGTCTCTGCTGATCTCCCAGGCATCATGACTCAAGCCCATAGTGTCAGGGATGTAGTTCACACACACGCCCGTTAAATTAAAGCACAAACCATCCGCACTCTCTACAGGGGGGAGGGAAGGTAAGGCACACAGGGTTAGGGGAGAGGAACATGCAGTGAGGTACACGTGGAAGGAGGCCACTTTTAGGCTGTGAGAGTCTCCTGACACACCGGATGTTTTTTCAGATGATTTTGGGAGAAAGGGGTCAGAAACCAGGAACATTTGCGTGGCAACATCCCCACACTGAGAATTATCAAAATTTGCTTGCCCTATTTTCTCATTTGATCCCACCCACTGGATTATTCATCTGTGTGTCTGGTGTCTCTGTCAGCTCTATGCAGCCCTTTCCACGTGGCCCCCATTATCCGGAGGCGACTGGATCCGTACCCATCCAGACCTCCCCAAACTGCCCATTCCCGAGACGCTTGATGAGCTGTAGTGACTCCCGTGGGATCTCCCACACGTCTTTGGTTTTGACGGACAGGTCAGCGAGGCGCGGCATGCCTTTGTGGCAGGGAACCACTAAGCGACAGCAGAGCCCCGCGGCTCGGTCTGCACACAGCACACGGCAATGCACAAAAAAAAGAGCACAGAGAGAGAGACGCACAGAGGGTTAGCACAGCAACCTGCAGGAGAGAGAGGACAGCTTAAAAGAAACACAATAACTTGAAGCAGAGCAAACATCAAAGCTGAGAATCACTGCCTCTCTTTTCACTTTCTGGAGGGGACGTGTGCTGATTCCAGGTCAGAGGATCCAGCTGTAATCAGTCTGATGTGGCTTCTCCCTCTCATCCTTCTTGATCATCAAATCAGCCAGAGTGCTGCCAAGTCATATGCATCCGCATATGTATATGCAGAGAGGCATACTACTGAATTTCATGATGGGAAATGGAGGATCCAGTGTTTTTGGTCCATTTGCCTAAAAGTAATAAGTGTTTACTGCTGCTGTTTGGCACTGGCTTTTTATGTAATGGCTTGGACAGTAATCTACTGAAATGTTCTCATTTTATATTGTGATTTCTGTCAGAAATAATTTATTACAGCTGCAGAATATAGTTAGAGTTGTCTAGGCTCAGAACTCATCACAATCAACAATCTATAAAACAGAAGGAAAAGATGAGTAAATATCCCTTCACAGCCTACAGGTGGATGCTGGGGTGAAAACAGCAAGGGGTTATTCAGGGTAGCACCGGCACTGATATGTCAGGAGGATATAGACAACATTTTACAGCTTAAATACACAAACAGTCAAATTGGGGGTGGGGTGTTTGGTTCATCTCAAGCAGTCTGCCTGTACTAGCTCAGAGGGTTAGTTCCACCTTTGAAGTTAAATCATATAAATAGTTGTTTCAGGCCTGGTTTGGCCCATTGTTGTTACACAAGGAAAACTGCTAGAGAACCAAAGCAACAAGTATGACTGAGGGCTCTATGTTATGTCTCTTTTACTAATGGTATCAATGACTTACATACAGTTTATGGTAATGTAGAGATAGCTGTGTGGGGAAAATGTACATCTCCAGTTATGTAAGTTAAACCTGGAGATAAAGCACAGGGACTTTGTGTACTATGAGGAGCATTAACGGTCATGCTTGTTCAGGCAGCTGATTGCTACTCCAGCTGTTTCCATTTAGATCAGCCCTGTTCACTGTCACTTTAGCGGATGACACCATGCCGTCTGTGTTCTGAAATCAAATGTGCCTTGCTTTTACTATGGAGGAAGCACTCATGTTTGCCCCTGATTGATTAAACCACCGAATTAGGGTGGAGTTTCCACAGGTTCTTCTCGTCCTAACTGCAGTTTGTACAGTGACCTCCCCACCACCACCGCCACCACTATCCTTCCCCTTCCTCCTTACAGTCACTGATAAGACCCTAGGGTGTTTGCACGGAGCAGTAAAGATGAGATAAAGGCCTGCATCTCACCCATGGGGGTGTTAAACCTGCAACAGGACCATCAAAGCCCATCTGGGCCACCTGCCTGCTGCCTCAGCTGCTCCACTCAAACATCAATATGGCTCTGGGTTCTCTCTACTGGCTGTAATAAAAGCGGTCAATATGCGGGCCGTATCCACACTCAAAAGCACAAAAACAGAGGGCATTTCACAGAGAGAGAGAGGGCAGCTTACTGCAGTGAATTTAGAGTTACAGATCTCTCGAAAATGAGTGGAGCTTTCATTAATGGGAATGCTCATTAAACACTCAATCAGTCTTTGTGATGCTGCTGAAGTCTGTGGCAGAGCACTTTGCACAACATGCTCAAGGACATATTTTCTGTTTATGAACATGCTATTGATGGCACTTATGAAAATGTATGTTCTGTTCAATAATCAATAACCAAACCTGAGCTGTTTTCCTGTGTATGTGTGTTTGTGCAGGAAATTACAGCAGCACATGCTTTTAGAGGATGTGGATGGATGGAGTGATGGTAAAATCACATACAAATTCAATACTCAGTGGCTTTAAGGCATGGCTATTACCTTATTACCTTTGCTCAATATCCTCCACCATGACCATAACGTACCAGTGGCTGCCCCCCATATCTCCCCCTGTGGATGAATCTGCATTGGTAAGTTATGTACAGAGCACATTTGTATAGGTGTACTTGTGTATAGATGTATTTGCCTTTTTTTGTGTGTTATATTTAGTTGTCTTTGATCGTTTTATTCACTGAACTTTTTGTCTTGCCTTAATTTACTGACTTTGGGGACTCGGCACAAGTACTGCCCGGTTTGTCCGTTGAGCAAAAATAGTGAATAAACTTGAATCTTGATTTTACCCCAGACGCCCTTCCTGATGCAACCATCCTAGTGCGAGAGAGGCTTGTGTCCCCATTTGGACTTGGACCAGGGACATTTGGCTTAAGGGGCGACTGTGCAAACCATTACACTAAATAGCAAGTAAAAAATGGATAATGTCTTTACACGGCTCAGTATTGCTCCATGTTTCCCTTCTACAAACAAAGTTAGCCAACATTAAGAGAGCCAGATACATCGTGTGAAGGCCATCTGGCCAGATGGGAACATGCTTGATGTGGGGAAGAAAATGAATGGCAGTGTTGGTGGGGTGTTTCATTAAGTGATCAGCCTTTGTTAGGTACTGGGGATCAGAATGGATCCTGAGATGCCTTTGTCAGCTAGCATTAACCTGCCTGCTAACGTGGGTAAGCCCTTCGCTTAATGTAACATGGGGTTCTTAAGTGGATAAAAGGAAAAGGGCATCCAAAGTCCATGGGCTGATCTGTTGGGTAAATTCGCTAGCCTGCTATCTGCAATTTTTTTTTTTTAAATCATCAAATATTATGAAACAACCAATGCCAGATTTTTAAAATGTAGCTAAGTGACAGTTGGTTCACTAACCTTAGTTTACTTGGTCCCGAATGATAATTTGTGGGATATCACAATAAATAAAAGCAACAAATTATGAAACGAATTTGTGATTAAAAAAAGAAGATCACTGGAATATCAAAATTCACAGTTTATTGTGATGTGTGAAGAACAGAAGGAAAATCATTAGTTTTCTCATCACTGGTTGACTGTATCGCACAAATGACTGAGAATTAAAATACACCGAGAAGCCAAGGAGACTCGGAACTCGGATTAACAGTCACATCTAGAACAACAGCCCTAGTTCTTGACTGGCCCTAACCTAGCCTAAGAAATTATTATGTTTTAAATAAACCTAATTAGGCACATGCAAAGACTCATTTTATGACCATTACAATCCAGTCCAGCACTCTAGGTGGAGTAGCTAGCCTTGTAGAAATGTACAAGCGCTGGTAAAATAACGAATGTCACCTTGACCTCAAGCACAGTTTGAGCGAAGAACCATTAGGTGATCACTGCATGGGAATTTCTAGTACTCAAGGAGGAGTAGCGATTCTTGTAAAAAAAGGAAAAGTGCTGGTAAAGTGACAAATATGACATTTACCTCGAGCACTGTTTGGGTGATGACCCATTAGGTGATCACTGTGTGAAAGTTTCACTAAATTCTGACCAGCACTGTAGGAGGAGTAGTGATTCTTGTGAATTCTGGACGAACGGAGGGACGAGGGATGCTGTGCCATGCCACTGGTCCTTTGGCCAGATAAGCTAACAATTCTAGCAAACACCTTATGAAAAATATAAAAAAAATAAATTACTGACCTACTATCCATTCACCTTAAGTAAATATATTTTTGATTTGTTTTTCAGGTACATATTGGAGGAAGTTGACTATTTTATCATACAAAGTGTTAATTTCTTTTTTCTTACTGGCAGAAATGTGGTTCTAACAGGCTTTGATAATGGCAGTCAACATAGTCACCATTAGTTGTTGGTCACACCAGACCACAAAAGGCTAGTTTTCATTCTCTGCCTGGTGGTATATTTTGGCGTGAGATTTGCAGCCTCGGCGAGCATGTACTGTTGCTCTCTGACCCCCGCAGTTGATTTGAAGAACAGCGACAGCATATAACACCAGATATGCTCCTTCAGCTCTTTAACAACATGAAAAACAGAGGGAAGCAGAAAGCGATAAAAGCACAAGCCCTGAAAAGAGACAAGGTTATTTGCAAAGGTGTGTTGTCGGCTCCATACGTCATCTAGAGTGGTGATAAAATGCAGAGGGACGGTTAATGTGCCATGACACAAACACATACAGAAAATCCATGGTGTTGATTTTAGGCCTTAGAGATCGATATGTCAATGAGACAACTGGAGCGTGACAGGGAAAGTATCCTTTTCTCAGTGCGAGGGAGACACAACGGGACTGATAAAACAGAACAAATGAGAACACAGACACAGAAATCCACCATCATTACTACACACACAGGTACAAATAAGAACAAACTCCAGAGAGAAATGAGAGGAAAAATAGAATGCCGGCGTGATAACTAAAACGATAACGGCAGCGACATTCTGTAAATGTCTTTATCAAATACATGTGTCAGTGCGCCAATGCAGCGTCCATCTCCAACAAGCTCAATACGCACATCTGGATGGGCTCACAGAGTGTCAAGAGTGCTTTTACACTCTCACTGTAACATGTTTCTTGTTTGCGGCATTAAAAATGAATGTGAATGGAGGTGCGTGTGAGCAAACAGCAGTTATTCTAACATATGATAGCTCACCACGTCTTTCTACTCGTGTCTCACACTAAGAGCCGTCTTTTATTCCTGTATGTGAAAAATATGTAGTTAAAATGCAATTATACGCTGTAACAGTGCCAGCTTAATGCATTTTGGATCAATTCAGGGAAATGGACACCGCACAGAAAAGAGGACTTTCCTATTTGGGCTTGTGAAAATGGGGTCACAGTGTCCATCATAACAAATCCCTCTATGTCTGTAACCCTTTTAAAAAGAGAGTGGACAATGCAGTCCTTCATGTATTTTCACATTTGGCCAGTCCTGATTGTTTTCAGACTACTTTACACAATTTTCTTCTGGTGTTGCAGGTTTTAAACTACACCAGACAATTTGCACATCTATATTATACATTTACCACTGCCCAGTATAGCCTTAAATATGGCATACATTACAAAGCCACTTGAAGCATTACATTTTCAAATTAACCAGACATGGCCTTACAGGAACAAGAGAACACCTGAAACTAAAATGTAAGCCAAGATGTTCATGATCAGTTCAGTTCATCTGGATTAGGGAAAAACTACCAAGGTGAATTTCATGAACTTTGCTGGAAAGGGAGTCCATTTTACTTAATTCCAGTGTTATATTTTTATTCCTCATTTCTACTAGAGTAGCTTTGCATAATTTACTATTCAAAATATTCCTCTTTTTTTTTTTTTTACGTTGGACCTGTTTTAGCTTCCCTCCCCATCCCTTTATGCTTATTTTCTTCTGATTACCTTGTACACACACTATACAGACAAAATTACTGGGCCATCTACACATTTCATCTACAGGAGCTTTTATGGAATCCTATTCTAAATTCATAGGCATGAATGTGGAGTTTATCCACCCTTTTTGCTGCTCTAACAACTTCCACTCTTCTGGGAGTGTGTTTGAGGGAAGAACAGCATTTATGAGGTGAGACACTGATGTTGTCCTGGCTTGCAGTCTCCATTCTAGTTCATCCCAAAAGTGTTGGATGGGGTTGAGGTCAGGGCTCTGTGTGGACTATTCAAATTACTCTACACAAAAGTCATCCAACTGTGCCTTTATGGAGCTTGCTTTGTGCACTGGGGCACAATCATGCAGGGACAGAAAAGAGCCATCTCTAAACCGTTACTGCAAAGTTGGAAGCATAGAATTGTCCAAAATGCCTTGTTAAGTTGAAACATTACAATTTCCAGTTTTTAGAACAGGCCAGCACCATAGCATTATCCCTCCTTCACTAACTTTATAACCAGCACAGTGCAGACAGGCAGGAAATGTTGTCATCACATTCACCAAACCCAAACTCATCCAGTGCCAGATGAAGAAGCCTTGATTCATCACTCCAGAGTCCAGTGGTTGCATGCTTTATACCACTCCACCCAACACTTGGCACTGTGCTTGGTGATGCAAGGCTTGCATGGGAGCTTTCTTTATGGCATGGAAATCCATGCCATAAAGCTCCCAGTGCACAATTTTTGTGCTGATGTTAATGCCAGGGGAGGTTTGGAACTCTCCAGAGTGTTGATAATGCACTATGCTCTTCAGCACTCGGCAACGCCATTCTGCAACTTTATGTTGTCTCCTTCATGGCTGAGTTACTGTGATTCCTAAATGCTTCCACTTTGTAATAATACCCCTTACAACTGAGTTGTTGCAATAGTGGCTAGGTGCTTGATTTTGCACATCTGTGACAATGGGACTGAACGGAAAAACTGAATTTAATGGAAAAGAGTTGTGACCCAATACTTTTGTCCATATGGGTTAAAACATTATTTTATTATGGCATGCTTTTTTCTATTCCAAAGTCCTTAAATCAATCAAAACAAACACAGGCTAAAATCAGAACAGATCAGAATCAGAATAAAATTTAAATAAAAGCTAAAACAGGTCCTAAAATTCACCTCAGTAAATAATAAGAGTGGCACATACTCAACCAGTGCTAATAACCCTTTTCAGAAATAAAGAACTCTACATCTGGATGAGAATATAATATGTTCTTTCTTTGCTTATGTTCCATCTCTCCACCAGCTTTCATGAAATTCAGCCAAAATGTCACTGAACACTGCTGTGGCCCTTTTGGAATACTAGATTATAATCTAAAATCATCCAAAATTAACAGCAGATGATTTACTTAAAAGAAGGCGGCAACAATAAAAAAAAGAACAAAGCACAAGTTCAATTTTTACATTAACTATAAATACATGACAAACAAAAAGTGTAACAGTATATTAAGAAGTAGTATTTGGTGGGGACTTAAAAGTCCAACCAAATCCCATCCTAAAATGAACCTTCAGAAAACAGCTTAAATGTTTCATTTTACCTGAATAGTGCTGAACCAGCTGCTGCAGCGTATCAAACTGAGCCCTGGTGGTGATGTAGTAGCCGCCACTGTCCAGCTTGCGAATCTTATAATGCTTGACATGGTCGCCTTTCACATCATCCCAGTCTCGTATGGATAAGGAGAAAGCACCTGCGGTATACAGACCAGGAGGAGAGGGGATGAAGCCTGAATCCATACCCTGTGCTCATTTGGCACTTTAATACTCACTACTACAGATACAACTCTTTAGTCGTTCAAAAAGCAGAGGCTAACACACTGCTGTAGCTCACAACAGCCTTGTGGGGAATATGATAGCTTAGAAAAAAACTCTACAGGTTCTACTTGTAATTACATCAGGCTGCTGTGAACACTTCTTACCGGTAAGTAGTTTATCTGTCAAGGCATAAACACACACACACACACACACACACACACACACACACACACACACACACACACACACACACACACAGAGACACATAT
>VUQH01042480.1:0-13206 GCA_015106775.1 Etroplus canarensis | reverse complement strand
TAAAAGGCTATCATACAGCACTTTATTCTATGTCTTTAAACACATTTAACTATCACACACACAGTCACACTCCGATGGATACATCACGAGCAAGTTGGGGTTTAGTGTCTTGCCCAAGGACACTTTGGCACGCAGACTGGTGAAGTCAGTCCGTGTTGAAAGACACTCTACCTCCTGAGCCACAGCCACCCCTGGAAAAGATCATGATATGGGTTGAAACAGACCCTCACATGTTAGGAGACAAACTTCTTGGATCTGCAACAAGCTTCTCCTCCACTTTTATCTTGTGGTTGTGACACCAGCCTCATCACCACCGCCTGAAAAGTTTGGACATTTTATGTTCTTTTAAATGCAAGCCTACAGATACAGCAGTCCTTCGCACACCTTTCCTGTCAAGATCAGAAATCAGCTAAAAAAAAGGTCAGTTTAGTAGCTCTTCTTGATGTTTCACAGCTAACTTTTGTGGCTTTTTGATCGGATTAAAAGCTCCACAATGGAGTGTAAATTGGTTTTTCTCTTGGCTGTCCTCCTGACAAGCACCTCTTTTGGCCAGGGTGGTACAAGTCTGCACGCATTACTTTGTGAAGGACGCTGCAAGTCACCTGGCTTTTTGACGTCTTCAAAATATTCTTTTTTTAAAAGTTACAAGTTCCTGACAACCAAGGACGGTGACAGTGTGTTGGAATGCCTTCAGCAGCTCCTTTTTCTGGAAATTCATTTCTATTGACATTTTCCAGAGTAATAAGCAACACAAACAAACAATAATTCTCTCTCAGTGTATTAGGGTGGATACATTAGTCTTAACACAGAAATTCTGAAAATTAAATCAACTGCATGGTTAAATATTATTAAGGGAGTGTGGGGAATGATGCTTTATGTGACTTGGGAGAGCTGAGCATTTAAATATTAATGTGGTAGCTATTGTTATTCATGGTCTGTCAGTTAATTTCATGGGGAGAATATCTCATTATTAGCCTTGCAATATTTCCTCTTGCATGTTACGAAATGAGAATTTGCGTGCAGAACTTATCAATAAGATGAATACTACACTGGAGCTTCCTGGAACTTGCATTTATACGTTCATCTATATCTGTCTTTGTGCCTGCAGCTGGACTCAGCAGGGTTAAGCCACGGGTCAGACATACAGCAAACGACTGAAAGCAATCCTCAGGTGCTTTTCTCAGAACTAGGCCAGACACACACACACACACACACAGTCTGACTGAATGGAACTAGAGTCCAGCAGGGGTTCTAATTAGACTGTGATATGAACCTGCATGTATCTGTGAGTGTCTGTGTTGTTAGTGTATGAACTTGTTATACTCATGTTGTGGAGAAATGAATCTATGCCAATGTGGAGACTCAACTTTCCCTTGGGGACAAAAGGCAGGGCCTCATACCATGAATCATGAAATTTCTAGGTGGAGACTTTTCAGGCAAACTCAGATGTAGGTGTACATCTAGGCAGTAGGAGTGCTCTTTCTCCACAGTATGGTGCTGAAGCATTTGTAGGGCGTGGAAAACATTTTTGACAGTAGAAGAGCTTAGAGTAATTTGGCCTTTAACATGCAGACAAACTTGCATGGCTAACTTGCATGTCTCTGGGCTGTGTAAGAAAGCTAGAGTACCGGGAGAAAAACCACAAACTCAGACAGGCCAAAGACAAACGGGAGATTTGAACTAGGAAAGTCAAATGTTATCAGCTAAATGTGTTTGAAGTCAAACGGTAAAGTACTTTTTCTACAGAAAGTGTAAATAATTTACCATTATATTAAAGATGGA
Organism: Etroplus canarensis; assembly: GCA_015106775.1. Taxonomy (NCBI): domain Eukaryota; kingdom Metazoa; phylum Chordata; class Actinopteri; order Cichliformes; family Cichlidae; genus Etroplus; species Etroplus canarensis. The sequence continues at coordinate 11,424 of VUQH01042480.1, read as the reverse complement.
TGTGTTTGAGTTCAACTGAGGTGATTTTGGCTCAGGAGGTAGAGTAGGTCATCTTCTAACAGGAAGGTCAGTGGTTCAATCCCTAGCATCTTCACTCGGGGCAAGACACTGAACCCCAACTTGGTCCTGATGCATCCATCGGAGTGTGTGACAGTTAAATGTGCTTAAAGGCATAGAACAAAGCGCTGTGTGAATGAAGCTTGTATCATAAAGTGCTTTGAGTGCTCGGTTAGAGTGCACCAGAACATTTATCATATTACCTGTGTGCATGCTGTATTTTACTGCTGTGGATTTGTAAGACTGTGCTAAGTTGAACTGTTTTGTATTGTGTTTGTGACATCACTCACCAGCTCCACAGACTTTATATGAAAGATGGTCTGAAACGTGAAGTCAGTTTAGAAGTGCCTTAAACCTCCATTCTTTCTAATAATATCTCATGACTCATAAGTGCCAGCAATGGCTAGATTTAAGACATGCCAAATTCATGATGTTTACTTTGTAAATTATGTTCTATTTTTAAAAAGAAGTCAAAGCAGGACATGCTTTTGGGACAGGATTACCTCGGCTACATACATCTTTTATGTATAGTTTACGGCTTTGAAAAACAGCCTGAGTTGCAGCATGAAGCAGGGTAACGTTCTCCACCCTTTATCCTTCAGTCTCGCACAGGCACTCAAAATCAAATCACTTTTGAAAATAAACTGGGCTTTTAATGCATATCAACGGCATAAAACTGTAAGCTGAAAAATAACTTAAACTGGCAAATGTAGCAAAGTAAAAAGACATGGCTCAAAGATGTAGTGGAGTGGAAGAATAAAGGTCAGTCAAAAAGAAAGATGTGCAAAGTCTGAGAACCTTGAATGTGTTGATAAATACAGTGACTGAGTAAATGTGCTTTTGCTTATTCCGCCTCTGAATCCAGAGCTGAGTCTTACTGCCTTATTGTGCAGGAGGCGTGGGGCTGTGTCCTGAACACCCTTTCCAAACGTGGGGTAAAGAAATAGAAACAAGTTAGAAGAAAGAAAGGAAATCTTTAACTGGAGGTTAAAAGTTTGATTTCAGTGCTCCTCTATAAACAAGAAATGATCGCAGAATCTTTTGTTAAAAATATTCAGTATTCCTGAATAAGATCACTTCTTCTTCTTCTTCTTCTTCTTCTTTCAGCTGCTCCCACTAGGGGTCGCCACAACGGATCACTGTTATGATCCGCATATTTGATTTGGCAAAGTTTTTACACCGGATGCCCTTCCTGACGCAACCCTCCCCATTTACCGGGACTTGGGACCGGCACTAGGAATACACTGGCTTGTGGGCCCCTGTGGCTGGGTTCCTGAATAAGAGCACTGAATGTGGATATTTTATAGATATCATTTTTATCTTGTGCCCACCCACTTTAAATCTTTCACAACAGATGAAAAATGGCTGGCTTTGTCAGGATTTTTTTAAATGTTACTCTTTTCACACAGCTCTCACAGCAGATGACTCTAAATACCACAAGCCTCAGCCATAATTGCCGTGGAGAAAGAAGCCAATAAGAGGTGTGAATCAAAGCACATTCAAAACACAGAATGCCAAACTGTAGTTCATCCAAAGCAAAGAAGGAATCCTTTTTGTAACCTCTGCTGCTGTCAGATTTTAAAATAACAGGCTTCTGCTTCAGCCTGCCTTTGCCCTTCAGAGTTTTACAGAGTTTTTAAGCCTGGGTGTTTCTGAAGTATAACTCTTGACCATTTCACATTAGCATGTAATATCCCTACAGTAGCTATCACAGGACACAGCTGTCATCGAGCCTAAACCCACTGATAAAAGTACTTTTTGGCAGTTATATATATTTACAGTGCTGTGTAAGTCTACCTTGTTTCTTTGTATGCTGCTGGGAAAATGGGACATAGGTGCAACAATGTATTGAAATGTGCAAACATAAATGGAAATAGAGTACATAAGGCAAAACAGCCTTTTTCCAGTTCCAACCAGCGTGAAAGTCAATATTTATCCAGATCTGACTCTACTTTTCTGCATTCATAATTCCATCCATTCTGACCAGAAGCCCGAACACCACTGGCTGAAATGCAGCCCCAAACCCTGACAGAGCCTCCACTGTGTTTTACAGATCGCTGGAGAGAGATTCACTGTTGGACCTCTCTCCTGACCTCCATACATAATGAAGATGGTGTGAACCTTCAGCCCGTCAGCCAGACGAGCTTACATTTTTAAATTTGGAGTCATTATTTCATAAGACCTGCTGTCACTACTGATTTTCAGTTCAATTCTTGAGTAATTTGGGATACCTCAGTGTTTCACCCCATTACCCTTCCTGAAGAATGACTTCCATTCCATCGACAGTAGATCAGTGGATCAGCTGAAGGCCAGTTGCATCTCTCAGGTCCTGTATCAGGTCTTTGCTGGATCTGTTTCTACTTTCTCATAGCTTTTAGATACCTTTCATCAGCTAAAGATGATTTCTTTTTTAGGCCTTCTTTTTTTGACTTCCACTTGTACAGTTTCACCAATTTTTTGAGGGCATACTATGCCCAAATATTGCAAGTTTTTGACTAACACCTCTTTGGAAATCACCTTGTTGGAGCAGAAATGACCTTGTTGGAGCAAAAATACCATGTCAGACTGTCCTTGCCATTTTTTGTTGATTCAGCTAAGAAAATGGGAACAAATGATGTGTTTTGTGATAAGCTGTTAGCAATAAAGTTCCTACAAATCTGATTTAAAATTGGTTCTTTAAGTTTTCTGTTTCGTGTAGAAACTACATTGGTCCATCTCTTGTGTTAGATGTCTTGTATAATACGCAAATGATTTGTACGTCAATGGTAACTGGCTTAAAAAACATTCCTGTGAAAATGGTCAGGTACAAGGACTGAAAGACCTTCAGAAAGCCTGGAAAACTATTGGCCACTTTATATATTAAGAGAAAGTCAGGCTTCTTGGAAGCAAAATAAAAAGAAATGAGGGGTGGCTAGAGACCTTTGTAGAGTACTCTCTCTCTCTCTCTCTCTCTCTCTCTCTCTCTCTCTCTCTCTCTATCTCTCTCTCTCACTAAACAGTCATCAAAAAGAGCAGCAATTTCACTGTGCTGTACCTCTGAAAAAAAACCAAAGGCAGCAAAAATGTAAGCAAAATCAGACAGATTTATGTAATAGATCTGATGAGGATTAAAGCTGAAACAATAAGATAAAATTATCATTATTATGATTTTCCAGAATGCTAAACATTTCCCATCTCCAGCTTTTTGCTGGTGAGTATCCGCTCCATTTCATTTACTGAATATATGTAGCCTGTTGGTATTAGCTTGGTATTAAATTGGTACCAGTACCAGACTGGTGAGTACTGAAGTACTGATAGGCATGTGTACCAATGGTGCTGCTGTTTGTATTTATGAAAACTTAATCTATTCTAACATAGCTGACCTAAATCTAATAATGACAAAGCTGTCAAGCGACGCACGTTTGATGTCTGAAATTTAATGAAGCTAAACATAACATACTGAACGTAAAAATGTCACCACACTTAAGCAGGGCAATGCCAGCAACCTCTGTTGTTACTGCTGCATGTCATTAAATGTTGTCTTCTCTTTCCCACAGTCTGTCTCTGTTTGCTCTCCTTTTTCTCTTCTCTCTCCCCTCACTCCCAACTGGGCAAGGCAAATGGCTGCCCCTCCCTGAGCCTGGTTCTGTTGGGGGTCTCTTCTTGTTAAAAGGAAGTTCTTCCTTCCCACAGTCACCAAGTGCTGCTCAAAGAGGATGGTCTGATTGTTGGGGTTTTCTCTCTGATACTGTAGGGTCTTTACCTTACAGTGTGAAGCAGCTTGAGCAGCTTCTAAAGCAGTCATGATATTCCCACTGACCAGATCTGTGACCTTGACCTTTGAACTAATGATTTCTAAAATATTCTCAATTCTTCTACCCACTCTTTTGGCCCAGTCAGCTCTCATGGTGGCACCGATATTTTCATTGACGAGCCCATGTAACATTGGCCTTGGACTCCACTACCTCAAAAATGTTTCCTGCTTTTCTAACAAAATTTGGCTAAGATCCAGCAGCCCAGTAAGCTCCTACAATGTCAACAATAAAATTCGTTACTGACTCTGTGTGACCTTGACCTTTGACTCCACAATCTCATAAACGCTATCAGATCTTCCACTCATCACAGGTATTAACCACACAAAAGCTTGGGAAAGCTCCAGCAAACAAGTCAGTTGCCGCAGTGGTAACAAAATTTGCAACAGAGCAGCGGACAACTCAAAAATATAATGCCTCCAGACGGGAACATGATAAAATCCTAGGGGCAGTCATCTGTAGGGCAAGCAAAAGTCAATATAATCATCAGAAAATGTATCAGTAACTAAAAACAAAGTGAATAAGCCAATTTTTGATGTTTAAGATTTATGTTCAAAAGCTTTTTAGTCACATCTTTTATTTCTTTTTGAATCAAGGAATGATATATTACATTGTCAGCCATTAAGTCTTGGAACTGTACCAGCTCTTCCTGTCCATACAGATGATGGGCAGGACTCAAAATATTAAACACCTGAAATAACTCCTCCCACAAGGCAGCTGCACCGTGGCCCCTATGCATCAGCCCGGTCCTGCAGAAGAAAAGCTTTAAAGGAAAATGCAGAAATACCTGTATCATGCAGATCTATAAGCTTCTCCAGCACAGACCCGCTGTTCTCCATATCTAGACCAGCATCCAGATGTTCCTTAATAACCATTTCCCCTCCCAAACTGGCAATCATGTGCCTGCAGCTTTGCTGTGGGCTCTGTTAATATGCTCCATCTCCACACGCACCAGTGCTCCGGGATACATTCATGTCCTGAATACCTTCCACTGCATTGTTGTCATTTCACATACCTAATCGTCAATTCACTGACCTGTCGACACTCGTATAGCTGAGGAGACACGCACACAGAGGACTCACATGAGTTTAAACATGATCAGAACAACATTATTCAGAGCCTAATTTCCATCATAACAAGCTGGGACATGCTGACAATATATATATTAAAAAGGCTGAACAGAACACTTGGCAGTAAAGTATATGTTTCTGCGCCTTTGTGTGCATTTCTTGAAGGGCTTGTCAACACTAAATAATAGAACACTGACACTGAGTGTTGTATTTAATTACAGTACAAAGAAAACAACATCTTACCATTGAGACTCTCACTTTGAGACCTATGCTTCTCTGACAGACAAGACCAAGTGTTTCTCAGAATGAAAGAACAGCTTTTTTGCCGGGAAGAATATTTCTTCATCTATATGCATGCTGCATATAAAACCCTCGGATAAAATAGCTTGCAAAAGTATTCACCCCCTTTTTTGCATTACAAATTGCAATTTAAATTAATTTTGAGGGGATTTTTCACAAAATAGACCAAATTGTTGATGTGAAATAAAGCCAAACATATTTTTTAAAATATCTAATAAATAAAAACAACCCAGCCACGGGGGCCCACAAGCCAGTGTACTCCTAGTGCCGGTCCCAAGCCCCGGTAAATGGGGAGGGTTGCGTCAGGAAGGGCATCCGGTGTAAAAACTTTGCCAAATCAAATATGTGGATCATAACAGCTGTGGCGACCTCTAGTGGGAGCAGCCAAAAGAAGAAGAAGAATCTAATAAATAAAAACAGAAAAGCAGGTTGTGCATTATTAGTTACCACCCGAAGTCAGTAGTTTATAGATCCATCTTTTGCTGCAGTTCCAGCTGTGAGTCTCTTAGGGTCTGTCTCTGAGTCTCTGGGATTTTTATCCATTCCTCAAAGCTAAACTGCTCTAGCTCAGTCAGGTTTGATGGGTTCTGCTGGTCTACAGCAATCTTTAAGTCACAGATTCTCAGGCGGATTGATGTCTGGACTTTGACTGGGCCATTCCAACACATTAACACATTTCCCCTTAAAGCACTCCAGTGTTGCTTTAGCAGTGATTGTCTTGCTGAAAGGTCAACCTCCGTCCCAGTCTCAAATCCCAGAAGACTGAAACAGTTTTTCCTCATGAATTTCCCTGTATTTAGCACCATCCATCATTTCTTAAATTCCGACCAGTTTCCCAGTCCCTGCCCATGAAGAACAGCTCCACAGCATGATGCTGCCACCACCATGCCTTACTGTGGGGATGGTGTTCTTGAGGGGATGAGAAATGTTGGGGTGGCACCAGATATGGCATTTTCCTTGATAGTCAAAAAAGTTTCATTTTTGGAGAGTCTCCCACATGCCTTTTGAAAAATTCAAATCATGCTTTCTTGTTTTTTCTTTAATCAGCTGTGTGGCGTGTCCAGCTTATAGTGGTCCTACAGTAAGGACAGATACAGCTGCTTCTGCCGTGGAGCTTTCCAGCTCCTTCAGGGTTAGCTTTGCTCTCCTTGCCTGGCCTGTGGGTTTTGATTGACGGCCCTCTCCAGGTTTGTCGGAAAGAATCTGGCACACATCTTTTCATTCTGTGATTATGGATTTAATGGTGCTCTGTGGGACTGTCTAAGTTTTGAGAAGTTCTTATAACCAAACCCTGATTTTTACTTCGCCACACAATCCACTTCACCATTTTAGTCTATTCTGTGGACAATTTAATTTAAAAAAACATTTAAATTACATGTTGTAATGAAAAACACCAAGGAAGGTGAATACTTTTGCAATCCACTGTAAGCAGAGGAGGAGGAGGAGTAAACCTGAACTTCAACTTGATGCTCCTCCTCCTGCCCTTCAAATAACCCCCCAGAAATAATTAGAGCTTCTTTTTGATTAATGAATATTGCAAAGTGTGCATTGATCTGTCATTCCAGATTAGGAGCACACAGGATTGATTAGTGATTAAACCTGTGAGGTAGCTGTAAATGCAGCGTGTGAGAGAGAGACAAAGACAGGCTGCTCAGAGCCATATTAGCACTATCTATCCCAGGCTCCGTCTCTCTCTGACAGCAGCGACTCACATTGAATCAATGGAGCCCCTCCTGCTTATTAGACTTTCATGAAGATCGATCAGCCCAGGCTGTTAACGATTTTATTTTGCATTTGTGCCCACCTTGTCATTTGATTAACTATTCTAATCTATTTTGCCTTATTTCTATTTTCACTCTCTTAAGTGAAGACCACTCCGAGCAAACATGTCAACAATGAAGACATCAGGAGTGTGACTAAAGGGGGGCCTGGGCGGCACCGACTCCCCCCTGAGATTTAACTGACCCCTGGTTGTGGCCCCCAAAACTGCATCATATCAATGCAGAGATCTCCAGATCTCCTTTCTTAATGTGCTCCTAAATCCCTCATTGTAAATATGTCATAATCATGTTAAATAATATAATGACATTCACTGGTAGAGCTTTATAGATACAAAACAGTACATTTTTAAGTTTTCAGAAGTGCAGTCTCCCTCATTTGGTTTAGTCCACTGTCCACCATTCCATGACTCCTTTGCAAAGGGTAACTTAAAATGAAGGAAGTGTGAGACAGTGTTCTTCACTTCTACACCTGGACAGAATAAAACACATTTCCAGCTGTAATTGTTTTGCATTTTGTTAGCCCCGTTACCCGGGGTTTTCTTATGGGGCGGCCACATCTCCCACTGCCTGTTTGTAGAATCCAAGATTCTGGCCACAATTAAAAACAGAATGTCAGTGATGCAGCAGCTCATCCAGCTCAGGATCCACCCCAGTTCACAGTTTGTTGTAATGTGTTAAGTAAAGAAAGAAATCGGTAAGTTTTCTTGTCATTAGTTGGCCGAATTACATAAACTAATGAGCAGCTGCCCTACACAGATTCCTTAGATTTTCCACAATGTGAAGAGCTGCGTGTTGCTTGGCTGTTTGCTGTTCCCTCCTCTCCTCCTCTGTGTGTGTTGCTGTGACTCTGCTAAGCATGAAAAGGCTGTCCTAAAAACATGCCCTGACCGCTTCGTGATGAAACTGAAAGCTTGAGTAAACTGATATTTATTTCAGCCTGTTGTAATGTTAAAAAAAATTTAGACTGATTTATTTAAAAATAAGCCAAACCTTCAGTGCCTTGTGAAAGTGCATACTTGTGAAGTGGAAGAAAAATGACCCATGGTTTTCAAAATTTTTTACAAAGAAAAATCTGAAAACTGTGCATATGTATCCAGCCCCCTTTACTCTAGTACCCCTAAAAACCCAAATTACCTTCAGAAGTGAATGAAAATGAAATTAAAATGTATGCAGTGTTTTCTAATAATACTGCCTAAGGGAAGCATGAAGAACGTAAAGAAAAAAGGGTAGCATAAAACACCCTTTATGTCCCTGCAGGTACAATCTACATGACCCCTGGGGTTAATCACTGGATCTCAAGGTAACTATTTGTGCCTGTAGGAGGGCCAAAAAGTTACATATACCAAGCAGTAAAAGGCACATATGTTTTTCTACATTTTAAAATGCAATGTCCGTAGACGGAGGTTCTACTGCTCCCTCTACTGTTCTGCTGTTGCCCACAGCAAGAAAGATCTGGACTCCAACCTGTGTTTGTTGTCTGTGCTCCTGGTGGCTGCAGGTGCAGGGGTGGAAGAGATAAAACCTTGAGTCATCAGTCAAACTATTAATTTACAACTGTATGAATAAACAATTGTGTTCTTTAATGGGTACCATGTTTCTAACTTTGCACATTTTTTAAAGTGTCCCTGTTGTACCACTACATCAAGGTTCAAGACTGGTCTGTGTAAGGTACAAATCACAAGGGAATGAAGTACCCCTTGTAACTGCCAATACAAAGGCAGTACCTTAAAGGGCATTGCTCTAGTGACGAGCCACTGAACGTCTAATGGTACAATAAGGCATGTTATTTTTTGAGTGTAGGCAGCCCTTTATTCAGAAAGCTGCGCTACATGGACAAAAGTATTGGAACACATCGCTTAATCATTGAATTCAAGTGTTTCCCTTTGCCACAGGCCACATCAAGAAACTAGCTATGCAGCGTGCCTTTACAAACATGTGTGAATGAATAAGTTCTTCTAAAGAGCTCTCTGAACTTCAGTGACTGTAATAACAAGTCCGTTCATGAAATTTCAACCCTTCTAAATATTCCATAATCAACTGTTAAGTGGTACGCTGCAAGGTGGGGGTAAACCACGTAAAGTTACAGAGCGGGGTTCCCAAGTGCCGAGGCACATAGCGCATAAAGGTCGCCAAGGCTTTCCTGACTTGATAACTGCAGAGTTCCAAACCTCCTCTGGCATTAACATCACCACAAAAACTGTGCAGCAGGAGCTTCATGGCCGAGCAGCTGCATGCAGGCCTGACATCACCAAGCATAATGGAGCGGTGTACAACATGTCACTGGACTCTGGAACAGTGGACATCTAAAGCGCACTCCTCTATCTGGCATTCTGATGGCCAAGGGTGGGCTGGGCGAACGTCAGGAGGGCGATACATGCCTGAAACGCATTGTACCAACTGTAAGGGTGGAGGGGGGATAATGCTATGGGGTTGTTTTTCTGAGGATGTCCTCGGCCCTCAAATGATCCTCAGGATGAATGGACAAAAATTCCCACAGACACACTCTCAACATGTTGCAGAAAGCCTTGCCAGAAGAGTGGAAGCTGTTCTAGCTGCAACGGGACTAAGTCCATATTAATGCCTCTGGATTTAGAATGGAGGGGGGGTCAGAAAAGCTCCTGTAGGTGTCCCAATACTTTTGTCCATATAGTATATGACATGCCGTGTGTTTTGGCACTTTTTTCTAATAGCCACCAGCTTTTACTGCAGTCGTTCTTCTGGAGCATCACCACACAGAGCCCAGCCTTTCCAGCACCCTGTTGCTGGGCATGTTTTGGTTGTTACAACTACAGCGTAAAAAGGACCATTACACAAGAACTGTGGAGACACTGTGTTGCCATCACACTCTGGCTCTTACTAAAGTTGCACAGATCCTTAGGCTTGACTATTTTCCTGCCTCCAGCACAGCAGCTTCAACTAACAACGTTTTACTTGCTGCCTTGCCACTTCCTTGAAAGGAGTCTTGTGAAGAGATGAGCGATATTATTCCTTCATCGGTTGGTTTTTAGTGATATCATTAAACCTGAACTTTACAAATAGCACATTCCCACATTTCCAGCATTGGGGTGTTACAGTGTACTCGTGTTACAAAACTTTGAGAAATATAAAAGGTTCAGCATTACATGTGTAGGTTAGTCTGTAAACGTGAGCTGCATAGGGTCGTGTACAGTAGAACGGGATAGTAAAGAGGCAGGAGGAGGGCAGAGGGTGCCTGAGCTGACCTGAGGCAGAGACGCAGCAGGTCTGTGTGTTTTACGTTTGACACAAAAAGCCTTTCAGCAGTCTCGTCTGATGTGTTTGAGAAGGAACACTGCAGCTGCAACACACTTTTACCTAGGAGAGATGTGTGTGTCTGCCGTGCCTGACCACACATTTAAACAAGGCACAAAACAAAATGCTCTTAGTAAAGGCTAAATAACACAAAGAAGAGGACTTCTTTGGAAATATGATGAAATCAGTGCTCAGAAGTCACAGTAACCAGTAGGACACACCCATCACAGACAGATGCAGTAATGACAGACCAGCTTCCTTTTAGAACAAAGCAGCTGACATGTCAGAGATTCCTGGTTTTAGCTGCCAGCAGCAACAAGCTCAGCATCCTCTGGGACATATTCTGGGGTCCTGCCACCATTCACAGAGCAGAGAGCAGACAGCACATGGCAAACCACAGGCAGGGGATGAATGTGAGCAGGCAATCGCCAAACTGAAGCACCGATCCCCAGGCCAAGAACACACTGTAGGTGCAGCGTGGGAAACACTGACATACAGAACATATGTCAGTGTCAGAGCCTATGATTCATCAAGAAGCCCCAATAATCACTATTCATCTAGTAAACTGACAGCAAGTTCTTCTCTTAAAATATTATTACATTATAAGAATACTTTGAAATAGTAAATAATATGAGTTAAGGAATTAATGCTGCCACAATTAACTATATTTGCTAATTTATTATTTAGCTTTACCCTCAGTTCAGCACACTCATTACTTTGGGATTTCTTTATGGTACCAAGACAAAACATCTTTTTACCCCATATCCTTAAAAACATCCTGTCTCAGAGTGATGCTGAAAAACTAGTTCATGCATTTATTACTTCTAGGCTTGATTATTGTAATTCATTGCTATCTGGCTGTTCTAAAAGCTCTCTAAAAAGCCTCCAGTTGATCCAAAATGCTGCAGCGAGAGTCCTGACAGGGACTAGAAAGAGAGATCATATTTCCCCTATATAGCTTCTCTTCATTGGCTCCCTGTTCAATCCAGAATTGAATTTAAAATCCTTCTACTCACTTACAAAGTCTTGAACAATCAGGCCCCATCCTATCTTAAAGACCTCTTTGTACCATATTTTCCCATTAGAGCACTTCTCTCTCAGAGTGCAGACCTACTTGTGGTTCCTAAAGGTTTTCAAAGTAGAATGGGAGGCAGA
>VUQH01042474.1:0-12605 GCA_015106775.1 Etroplus canarensis | reverse complement strand
GATGGTCACCTCTCTTCTTAGCCTAGCTTCAACAACCCTCTCCCATATCTTCATGGTATGGCTCATCAACTTGATCAACTTGCAGTTACAATGGGGTGGCTGTCTTGTCTTCTAACTGAATGGTTGGTGGTTTGATCCCCGGCTGCTCCAGTCTGTCTACTGAAGTGTCCTTGGGCAAAACAGTGAACTCCTCTCAATGCATCCATCATAATGTGAATATGCGTGAGAGTTAAATGCACTTAAAGACACAGAATAACGTACTGTGTTAACATGTGTATGAATGAGACTTGCAGTAAAAAGCACTGTGAGTACTTAGAGTAGAGAAGCGCTGAATATCCCACTTTTTCTTTGCCAGCTTGTGCACTCAGAAGTAAATATACAGTAGGCGACACACTCTCTAGACCAGTGATTATCAGTCTTTTTCAGTGATGTTCCCCTTTTTTCAGCCAAGTACCCCCTAACCACAGAAAAGCTCTGCATCATCAGTGTCTGAGTTACTAAACTTTATAACTGTGCAAAGCATTACTCATCTGTAGTGTCTGTTTGAACTATCTGGAGATTAAAATCTAAAAATAACTTAAAACTTGTCAGCAAAGAAAAATTTAACTCATGAATACAGATTTGTGCACATTAAAACAAACAATCACCTTAAAGTGCCTCTTCTGGGATTATAATAAAGATCTTTTTTCAAACCGAATTCATGAACTTAATAATAAACATTTCTTTAGAAAAAGTTCACAAAAAGAAATCTTAATAAATGTGTTAGGAGGACAAAGTCCAAGTTAGGGACAATATTGGACAATCCTTCACAGCGTCTCCATGACGTGCTGGACAGACACAGGAGCATGTTCAGCAGCAGACTCATTCCACCACGATGCTCCACAGAACGCCACAGGAAGTCATTCCTACCTGTGACATCACACTCTGTGACTCCTCCCTGTGACTCCTGGACTAGTTTCATGTTAAGTATTGTATATATTGTTTCACTTTGGAGTTATTTATGTTACATACTGCAATTTATACAGACATGTTTATATATTTTAATCTTATTTTTCTACCTTTCAAATTTATCTAACTGAGCATCTGTAACACAATTTAATTTCCTTCCTGGGATTAATAAAGTTTTCTGATTCTGATGAAAATGAGACTGACATGTTAAAGTTAGAAACATGGTTACTTTTTAACATGTTCTGTCTTCATGACATGTTGGATCAGTTCTCCCACAATGCCATGCTGCTTTGGAACTGCTGTCTGTAAATCCCATTTAAACACGTTCTTCCGAATCCTGCTGGGATTTTGCTGCTCTGGTTTCACCTTCTCTGCTTTCTGTGACACTATGTGTTCAGTAGCATTGCTGCGACACTTTAACCATGACGCCATTAGTGTAGTTCTCAAGGCAGCAATGATTGACAGGTGACACTGAGTGTCAGGTTGGGTCATTCTACTAAATATAAAATTAATTTTATGAACTTTTGGATGCTTTGAATATTTATTAAATAACTGTTTTAAAGGATTTTTAAATTTATGTTAATTTTAAACATATATATCTTTTCTTTTAAGACACACACACCCTCTGGAGTGCCTTCAAGTACCCACAGGTGTATGCATACCCCATATGAGAACCAGAGCTACAGAAAATACATAGTTCCCACAAACACGCTTTTTGGTCACATGACCTCCCTAGTGATGCCATCTTTGTTGGCCAGCTGTACTTGTTTACACACACTGCTGTTTATCTCCCCCGCAAATTTTAAACTGTTTTGATGTCGGATTCAACTTGTGAGCAAAATCATGGAAAGGTAAAAGGAGAAAGACGATGTAGAATCATTAAGTGTGGAGGACAGAAAGACCCCCATTCCACTGGAGCTGTAATAGCGTCAATTATGGCGATCCGTGCCAATTTAGCTTTCCTGATCAAAACGGCGTGAAACAGCTGAAAACTGCGTTCCTATTGCCATTATATTCCCGTCAAAAGGCCGGCATTCACATTGTGACGTTGCCACGGCATTCAGGATGCACTCACAATGTATGCCCGGTTGTCCCGCTCGCACTGCCGTGTTCAACCGATTACCCGATGAAAGATGTTTTATTGGCGGTGAACTGCCATTTATCACACACAATTCCCATTGCATAGTCCCAGTATTGCCGATAATAGCCGGTCAAAACGGCATCGATTGGCACCAGTGGCATGGGGGAAAGACGTGTACCATTATCTTGTGTTGGCAAGTCACTGGAGGCGTACAATCAGTTTGTTAATGGTTGGGTTGGTGACGTTTCCTCAAGTGTCCTGAATGCACAGCTGCCTGCAGCTTGCTTATAGCAATGGAGGCCGCTCATATGTTGTGACGTCATGTGGGAACTATGTATATAACCAATATGTGCAAGCTACGTGAAAAGAAGTGTTTCAGTTGTTTTGGCCAAAAGTAATCCAGTGAGTCACTGTCCTCAGTAGGTAATGCTGTAACATAACTTTTAAATGGAAGCAATTTCTAGTGTAATGTTAACCAACAGTGATCAAATGAAAAGTTTCAATGTTGTAAATTTTTCATTGAAGACCTAAAAAACATTATTTTATTGCTCTCTAACCCTGCAGGCTTTTGAGGGCAGAGGATGATACAGCTCATACATTACCAAGCCAAGGACCTGCAGCCTGAAGCAATGGACACTCCAGTCATTCCACATGCCCATGTGGAGATGTTTCTAGTAATTGTTGAGTAAAGTGTTCAGTTTTATGCAGCCACATAGACAGAAATATACAGATCTGTTTCATTAACAAACATTTATTCCAACAGTTCAGACAATGCACAATTTGTCATCTACCCTGATCAACGTGCTCTGAATATTCAGACTGACTGCTAGGTCCAAGGATCTAGGCAACCAGTACTTTGTTTTATTTGACTGTTACACAAAATCAGAACTATCGAGCTGTTTTTTAACTTAACTGATGGTAAATAAATTTTACATTTTTTGCTGCATAGAACTCATACAGCTGATCACATTATCAGAAAACATTTATTATTCATCCAGAACAACACAAGAGTCTACACATGCAGAGAGCATCCATTCACAGTTCTACCCATTGGATCTACATTTCTACCCATGTGTCACGTTACACTCTTGGATTTTACAGGCCTTTGGGACAGACTCTAAATCACAAGAATAATTAAACACAATGTCAAGGAAATATTCAGATTTTTTCCTTATGTCCAATCTTAAAAACAAAAGGGAACACTTGGACAAACTGTGATCTTGACTCCAGCTCTCAAAGGATTGATGATTTTGCTTCCACTGACCTTTTGTTAGATCATTTTTCTCAACAAATTACAGAGAAAAGATGTTTTAACTTGAATATTTCATTGATTAGGAGCCGACGTTTGATTTAAGTGTTCCATTATTTTTTTGAGCATGTGATCTCGAAGGGATTTTGATTATTTTGATGTAATCCTAAATGGAGTGAGGATAATGTTAAGGCTTTGATCTAAAGCATGTAACATGTATTTTTCACCCCCATATCTTTTACATTAAACTTTGTAAACATGGCCACGTTCAAGGGACATCACACAGGCTGAGGTTTTTTAAAAAAAAGGTCAAGCTTATTTGAAACAGTTAGTGTAAAACATCAAGCAGATGTTTTAAATTTTAGTCTAAGAATGAAAAATGGATCCAATGTGAAAAAAGCTGCTGTTGCAGGTCTTATATTGGTCACTTGAGGCTGACTCCAAAAGCGAGTCAGTCCCAACAAACTCCCATGTTAAAATATCCAACTTTACAGCATAAAAAAGTATTTTTATAACATGGTAAGAAAAGGGATTTGGCCTCCTTGGATGGTTCCCACTTCTACACAGCAGGGATTTGAGAGATTTTTACATCATGTATCCACTGAGATACAGTTTCAGGCTTAAATTCAGGGGTGCAGCTGCTTTGACTGTTGGGGAGCTGCAGCTGTTCCTGTCAGCTAGGCCTGATGAAGCTGCTGAACTGCACCTCTCCACTATGTTTGGGTGTTGGAGGCGTTTTTGCAATTACGGTTTGCTGCATATTTATAGCCCATTCAAGAAGTTTTTGCCTCAGTTTTTGTTAAACTTATATATGAGTCTGTGCATCACACTTGCACAGCTAATGGATACAACTTGCTAGCCTTAACTGATAACTCCACCAATCTTCCATCCAAACATGGTGAACTCTAGTCTGAAAAAACAAAAACAAAAATAAAAACAAGGCAACAACAACAACAATGCTAGCCTTGATATTTTAAAACATTACAGTGGAAGATGTCAGTGGCTACCCTGTAGTCGTCACATTTTTTTGGGACTGGGTTGACTTTGAGAAAAAAATTGAGACTTTTTTGTTTGACTTTGACATAAAGAAAAAGTAGCAATTCTCGAACAAAAACTTTTTTTGTGTGAAAGTCTAACAACAGGAGGCGTGCCTCCAATGGGATGGGAATGTCCACGTCGTTGGTTCAACTTTGATTATGGAACTATTTGTTTCTGTTGTATTTTTGTAACTAGGTGTCAACAAAATACCACCATCATTAATTCAATATCTAAATGTTTGCTGGGTACATTTAAATGTTTTGAAGGGATAAACAATGGATGCACATTTGGCTGCTCCCTTATATTTTCCCCAACAGGTCACCACAGTAAATTAAGCCATATTGGTAATGTGGCAGATATTTTACACCGGATGCCCTTCCTGACACAACCCTCCATATTGAAAGGGGCTTGCGTCCTCAGCTGGTATCAAACCAGGGACCTTTTGTTTGTAAGGTGAATGTGTAAACCACTACATTAGACTTGTTGAGTTAAAGAGTATATTTTTAGTATATTTAAGATACAAAATCAAGCCAAATTCTTTTTTTCCAACATGTTTCAGAAGTTTCAAATTAATATACTGGGGAGTGAGTGCCAGCTTCTTTAAAAAAAACGAAAAAGAAAACCAGCCTGTAGTAATGACCTGAAGGGGCAACAGTACTTATATAAAAAAGATTGTCCTACTGTCACTTAGAAACACAGAAATAAAGAACATACTGTTAAACACATCTGTAAAATTCAAAATAAATGCACATTGATGATAAAAATCTTGTGATACACAATAGAAAAGTGACCATGCTAATGTTAATGCAGTACAGAAAAAATACAATATAATTCAGGCTTGCTATACAAATACTGAAAAATTACATGTGAATCGTATTCTTTTCCTATGAAAAATTGTAGCTTTGGTGATGTTTTTTCTCACGCTGTCACTTGATTATGTTTATAGTAGAGTTGGTGGCAGTGTTGGAATATTTGTAATAAACTTTATTTGTATCTGCTGAGCGCTTGCTCAGCCACTGCAATACAAATTTCTTATATCCACCAAAATGTAAACCACCGTCTGTGATTGGTCAACTTATGAACAGTCCTCTTTTAGTTTTTCCCTAAAGTCACTACGCAAAAAACATACTCACTTGAGACATTTACTAACACCATAAACAAACCAGTATTTCACACAACTGGCAGCCTCTACTGGCTTCAACACAGTATAATAGTATTAAAGATACATAGTATTTGGGTTGGGTTTGATAGAAAATCTGCTGGTTACTTTATGGCACAAAAGAAATTTATAGCATAAAACAGGATGAAGGTGCTGCTTGAACTCTTGTGGAAAGATTCCTCAACAGAGCAGTGCTGGTCAGCAAAAATACAGATGCGAATAAGTTTTTATGTCATCGTGATCACAATGCTGAGGTATTACAATTTTCCTTTTAAATTTGCTACACATAGCACCTGTAAATGTGAGCTACAGCATATCAAGTCTGATTTACGCTACTATGGGCAGCACAGTGGTTTACAGCATTCTGCTTTTTTAAGACCAAAAATGACCAAATTTCATCTTTTTTTCTCTTAATAAACAGATGACTCAGGAAACACTGCAACATTTTGATAAATGCAACGGTTTGTTATCTGAAGCAGAGACAAAAGAGAGGATTATCTGGAGGCTCTTGAATACTGTGACTGTGCTACGAATGCATGTAGTGACCATCAGTTTGAATTATTTTTTACTGTTTCTCGCTGGATGCTGGTTTACTGTTTTATGAGCCATGATAACATGATTCGAAACACTCTTCTACCAATGACTAACTTCTGTTGTCAGAAGAAATAATCATACCTTTCATTAAATTAAATAACTTCCATTCTTCATGTTTTTAGCATAGATGGTACAACTATCCAAACTAATCCAGAGTTTAAAGGCGAATCATTTTAAGCTGGTCATTTCTCTTTTGCGTGGAACATTATAATCCATAGCTATGCAGCTCTTTATCTGTCTGTTCAGACCCCTTTTGGAGGAATACATTTGACATTTTTCTTGTAGAAATTTTCACAACATTGTTGTAAATCTTATGTGATTAACTGTGAAGGTGCCATACATTCAAGATTTTGAAATACTCCGGCTGTCAGTCCCAGGTCCAGTTCCAGAAATAATTAAAAACTAAAAATTAGTGTGGGACTAAAAGTGATTGTCGTTCACCAAAAAATTGATTTTTTTGCCCAAGTTATTCATCTACATCAGCTTTATGTGCACCAAGCAGTCATAATATGAATAAAAAGACAACTTTACACACGTTCATGGTGCCAGCAATTAAATGTCTTGTTAAACTTTTTTTAACCCGATAGTCAACACCATAAAAAAATCTTTTTTTTTTCTTAGGTTAATTGGACATGTCATTTAAAAGATTATAGTAAACACTTTAGTAATCATCGACTACAATACTTTTGTCCAATATCTTTGTTTAGGTGCCTATATCTGGCAGCTACACTGTAATCAGTTATCATATATGTTAACTAAGGGCTCATGATGGGAGACAGACACCCTCTCTACATTTAAGATCAGGCTTCAAACTTTCCTTTATCATAAAGCTTATAGTTAGGGCTTAGTTATGCTGCAGTAGGTTTAGGCTGCTGGGGGGCTTCTTATGATGTGCTGGGCATTTCTTCTCCACCCACTTCTTTTCACTCCCCATGCATTTATTAGTTACTGCTGCATGTCATTAAATGTTGTCTTCTCTCTCTCTTCTCTGTCCCCTCACCCCCAAATGGTCGAGGCAGATGGCTGCACCTCCCTGAATCTCTTCCTGTTAAAAGGGAATTCTTCCTTCCCACAGTTGCCAAGTGCTGCTCATAGGAGATGGTCTGATTGTTGGGGTTTTTCTTTATCTTACTGCCTTGATGCGACTATATATGCTATATAAATAAAATGTAATTTCATTTAATCATTACATTAAACTGATGGTGCAACACATGCTTTTGCACTGCTATAGAGCTGGGCCTGAAAATGCATAGACACGGTTTTTGTTTTCAAACTCAAGATGCCTCCAGAATATTCTGTTACTTATACACAAAATGTTCAAGTGTTCTTCTAAAAGCTACAGTTTTTAAGCAACCTGTCACATCACAGGGAAGGAACCTCGAGGTCAAGTATTACACCAACTTCTCAAAATGCACTAATTATCTTGTGGTATAAAGAAGAACATTTCACCTGTTTGCTGACTGCTGGAGATTTGGGACTGACATGGATTTCCAAATATAAGATATAAAGATAAGATTAGGGTTTACGGTATACAATGTACAGTAAACGCTTATTTCAGTGCAAGTCACAGCATATTTGACTTCATAGCTACAGAAGGAATGCTAAGCACACTTATGGTTCAAAACAGTATTTTGTTGAATATGTGGTATTTCGTACAGAAAAGAGACATAATAGAAAACATATCTTTGTCACATATTAATGTCATACTTTAACTCTTCATAAAATAATTAATTCTTTATCTATTGGGATTATACAGGATGTTGTATAGTACGTAAATAGTATTTTTTGGTGTAGCACCATTTTTCAAACATACACAGTATTTACAGTGCAGGGAAGTAAACATTGGTTTCACAGCTATGATACAATAATTTTGCAGTAGTTTGCTACAGTTTTATTGTTACTGTGCTACTTACTTTTTCTTTTTTTCCTGGTAGTTTTTATCCAAAACATATGTGACTCTTTAAAAAAAGGTTTCCACTGGCTGAGCATCAACATTACAATAGGTTTCCTTGGGAGTGACCACAAAAGTACACAGTGATTATTTCTACAACACTTAAAAGGTTGTGCTTTAGTGTAAACACTTACAAAAATCATGCTAAATAAAATCCTTCCTTTTGAAGTTATTATGATGTATATACAGTGGCTGGCTGTGAATGTGGGGATTCCTTAAAATCCAGGTGACTTGCATTATTAACTACACTGTGTCAGAAGTCTTGAGCCACATTGTATGTTAGTCCTTGAAAACGGGAGTAATGGACGTTCCCTTGTAGAAAATATTTCGTGCGTTATCGGGGCTGTTGGCTCTCTCTGGAATCAGGATGATGTTATTGCCTTTTCTTCGCAGTGTGGATTCTCTACTGGAGGTAACTGAAGGGGTTTCCGAAGCACTTTCTCCACCTCCTCCACCACCACCGCCTCCTCCGGATCCAGAAGCGCTTCCGTCACCTGGAGTGACCCTAATGGTAGAGAGGCCCTGTGGTTGGAGCCTCTGCTCTGATTGGCCAGTGTTCTGGGTGTGAACAGTAACTATGGGTGGGGTGCTAATGGTGGCAGTGGTGGTAACGATGTGATTGGCACGCTTCCTATCAATGGACCCTTCACGTATTGAGTCTGAACTTTCTGAGTCTCTGTTTAGGTCGTTGAGCTCAAAAGACTGCCTCAAACTCCCGCCTGATCCTCCTCCTACTCCACTAGGTCCCGTACCTCCGCTAGCTCCAGTGCCGTGATCCAGGGACCGCCACCTCCATGATCCGCTTCCATCTGTGGATGGAGCTTGGATCACTGGTCTGCTGCTTTCAGGATGGGCTTCTACTCTGACAATTGCTCCAGTGCTCCCTGAAATGCTGCCTGAGGTGCTGCCCAATGAGCTGGGCCCTGTGGTGTTGGTGGGGTCTTGATCAGTAAGTGCCCTGAAGCGAGCAGAGCCCTGGCAACTCCCAGTGGTGCTGCAGCCAATGCTGCTTTCATCTAAGCTTTTGGAATGGGTCTGTAGTAATCCCTGCTGCTTGGACATAGCAATCACTTGCATGATTCGTGGTTGGGTGGTCTGCCCATTTTCATTAGTCCTGCAAGTTGCAGTCTTCTCTGCCACCCTTTGCCAGTTGGCCTGAACTGTGGTATTTGTTGTCGACACCCCCTCACTTCCTCCTCCTCCCACTGACCTCTGAGAAATGGCGTTGTAACTCTCATGACCTTCCTCTGGTATGTGGACTAGCTGTGAAGACCCAGGTCTGGACTGCATGGTTATCCTAGCCCCTCCGGTGATACCACTACAGTTACTGGGCAGGGTGGTACTAGCACCTGTAGCCAGTTTGGACATGTATGCATGGGCATCAAAGCCCCCATTCAGACCCATAGCTGATGGCTCAGAGCTTGATCGGATCTCCATGCTGCCATGGTGATGTGGATGCTGGGAGGACTGCCCTGATGATGAATCCACAGAGGAAGAGAATGAATCGGGGACCTGAAGGGAGCACTTATGGTTGCTGTTCTTACTTTTCCACTGTGACAAAAGCTGCTTTGATCGGCTGGAATCCATGGAGGCATGGTGGAGGGTGGCAGCATGACGTCTAGCTGCTTCCTCATACGCTGCCATAGCCTGTGGCGTGTGGACTCGAGGGAGAGTGTGGCTAAAGGTCACCATGGCATCTTTGCTGTGGGGGCTGCGGGGGGAAATCACTTCCACGTCTGCACTGGAGCGCTTCAAGCTGTCATCAGGTCTCTGCTGCTGGAGGGCTCGGTGGAGCAGGCCCTCAGAGTGGGAGGTGGGAATGTTGGGCTCCCCTGACATGCTAGCCTTCATTTGCAGGTGATGGAGGACAGCTTCCTGGCTAATATGTGGCAGGGAACAAGGTGGGTGGTGCACAAGTGCACGGGGACTGACGCTGGTCTCCTCATTAGACTGAAAATTTCCAACAGCATACAACCCCTAGCAACAGAGGAACAGAGAAAGACCTGCTTGATTCACTGAAAAATATAACCCTCTGGAGTCAATGGATGCACCGGTGAGTCCACATCACGTGACCAAACTCTTGCCTTTATCCAACGCGGTGGGCAGGGCTGCAGTTCCCGTGGATAAAGGCAAGAATTGGGTCACATAACATGGACTTGCCCGCGTGTCTAGACTCCAGAGGGTGTATAATTTTTTAAATACATTCATTTTATTTAAACAGAATAAAAGAAACCTTTAGATTTCTAGACAAGGGCTACTGTCTGTCTGATTGGTCTGTAACCCTTCTATCATGATATGCATGTATTGCCTGATTTTTCCAATACACGGCCCTAAATGTCATTCATGAACATTTTGGCACAATTTGAAAACCCTTGACTTTTCTGCTCACGACATAGTTTCTTAATTTTTAAATGACTGAATTCTGAACAAATACATCAGAAGTTTGCTGAATTTCAGCTCTCAGCTAGTCTTTGTGCTTAGTGTCAATTAGCATAGTACATAAAGCCTATGTGTGTATACCAAGATGATAGATGCACTTGACATAGTAGGCACTTCCTTCCAAAGATAAGCTATAAGAACTTATTGTGAGAACACTTGTATGAAACCATTAAAACTGAGCTGAAAGCAGTGCTTCTAGCTTAGCTGTAGACCTTCCAAATAACCCCTCAGATCTCTTGTTTTTCCATGAAGTTGTGTTCGATGCAGTTGTTGAATTTCAGGTAATTGTTTGTTCGAGCAGATCTAAAATTGATCAGCTTTTTCTTTATACCTTGATGCGCTCTTCATAACTTGCACCCACACTCCTAGCTCATAACATTACTTGATAATGTATCAAAACTTAATTTTAAGTAGTTACGTTCAAAACATCAAATGAGCAAAGCAGCACTAGGACCCATAAGTTCATTATGAGAACTTCTGCTCTTACACCTAGAGTGGTAAAAAACAGCACCTGATACCATACCAGGTAGACGGCAATAGCTCCTCCTAGCAGGAAGCCCAGGTAGACGTCAATGGCGTGGTTCTTGTACTGAATAATCCTGGTCAAACCACATATGATGGCACTCATAATAAAGGAGAAGACGAGCAGGGGCTTGAGTAGCTTGGATGAGTCCGTCAGAGTACTGTTGAAGTACATCTGCAACACAAAGCACATACAATACCGATTTACTTGTAGCACTAAGGTTATTTCATGTTATAGAAATGAAGGAAGGTAGCATACCGTGGCTTTTGGGAGGTTCTTTTTACTTTCAAAATACTGTTACAATGGGACCCAGAATTTACCACTACTGGGTGGTAATATTTCTATGAAGCCTGCACAAGTAAATGATATGTGTGGGGAAATACTGCAGTGGCGTCTCTGGAACAGAAAGCCTGGTGGGTCTCAGTAAGTACTAACGTACAAAGTACTTACTCAATGGAAACAGACATGGCACTATCAGTGACAGCATTTGAGCTCACAGAACTAGAGTATTACCCCATTATATATTAAATTACAAATCCAAATTTTTTAAGTTGTAAATGATCATGTTATAACACATCAAAAGCAACATTTCAGAGCAGGGAAACTCATTGCTTTAAGGTCCTTAGCTTGCCATCAAAACAACACTGCAATGATGTGAAATCAACCTACCAGCGAAGTTCACTGCTTGAAAAGAAAAGCTGCACACAAGCTTTCATTTAGGCAAACTTCTCACTTTCTGTCAAAGTCCACAATACATGCATGAATTCAAGAATATGAAGGTCAAAGTCATCACTTTGCACTTTCCATAATATTAGCCCTTCCAGGCAGCCTGATCTAAAGACATTCACCACTTGTAAACATTGCCAGTCTTTCCAAAAGAACCTTTAGATCTTTGAATTCTGAGGTGGTCAAAACGGTGTCCCCTCCAAAGAGGAGTAAAGGAAACAGCAGAGAGACTTGCAGTTAGCCATGTTTTTTCTTTTGAACTGTTCTTGATTGAGGGAGCAGATTCTGTCCTTCTTGGGCTGAACGCTTTTTTAAAAAAATCGTTTCTCAAACATTTTATCTCCAATTTTTGTTCTAGTGGCAAGATGTTCTTTTGTCCTTCAAGCTCAGGGTCCTCTAGCAGAGGCCTGGGAGCTTGAGGATTCTGCACAATATCTTACCTGTTCCTAGGACTTTGCTTTTCTGGACAGAGATCTCGGATGTCATTCTTGGAATCTGCTGGAGCCACTGTTGCCTTCACCTTCCACATCTTTTCTAGCTTTTCTCTCAGCCCTTGGTATTTCTCTAACTTCTTGTGTTCCTTCTTCCTGATGTTGGCATCACTTAGGATTGCTACATCTATCACCATGGCCTTCTCCCTCTGCGCCACTACAATGTCGGGTTCGATAGCCATTACCAATTTGTCTGTCTGTACCTGGAAGTCCCACAGGACCTTAGCTTGGTCATCCTCCATCACCTTAGGAGGTGCATCATTTTGACCTTGGGACTTCCAGGCCATACTCAACACAGATGTTCCTGTATACTATGCCAGCCACTTGGTTATGGTGTTCCATGTATGCCCTGCCTGCTAGCATATATATATATATATATATATATATATATATATATATATATATA
>VUQH01042472.1:0-13017 GCA_015106775.1 Etroplus canarensis | reverse complement strand
CCCCCCCCCGCGGCCAAAGGACGGGAGCCCCAGAGGAACCGAGGCGTCCGGCCACAGGTTCCAGAGACCCCAAGAATCCACATCCCCAGGGAGACAGCAGCAAAGAGCGGGGAGGGGCACCCCCTATGTCTCATTACTTTTAAATATCTCAAAATGAGAGACCATTTATAAAAATGGCCACAATTCCGTAACAGTTAATGCAATTCTTTTGTTAAACCCTTTGAATTAAAGCTGAAAATATATACTTCAATCATATTTTGACTGATTTAAAATCCACTGTGGTGGTGCACACTTTTTAAAACAAAAAATAAAAGTATCACTGTCCAAAAATTTATGGACCTAATTGTATATTTACTATGGCACAATGCTAGCTGTTGCATAGCACAGTGGTTCCCAAATAGTTACGCAACTGCTCAAAGATTCATGAGTGCATTATTAATCTACTGTATCAGTACTTTGCACAAACGCTGCCAACTCATTGGAGCCAGAGAGGAGGATCATGATACTTTCGAAGAAAATTTTAGTTATCATGCGTAGTGGTTTGCGCGTTCACCTTTGAAGCAAAAGATCCCTGGTTCGATTCCGGGTGGGGACACAAGCCCCTCTCACCATGGAGGGTTGCGTCAGGAAGGGCATCTGGCGTAAAATCTCTGCCAAATTACCAGTGCGGATTAATCCGCCGTGGCGACCCCTTGGTGGAGAATACAAGGGAGCAGCCGAAAGGTACATGTTTGGCCCATCAATCATAGCTGCTGAGGTCTGCGTTGCTGTGACGTACACCTCAACCTACACCCCCATTTTTGGGAACTTTTTTCTACTAATACTCATGCTCAACATAAAGTAATGCACATCACAAAAAACATAGTCCAGCATCTTTATTACCAAATGTTGACAGCTTTTTATCATCCAGGGGAAAAAAAAAGAAACTTGAGGCCAAACAGGGTGCAACAGAAATCTTAAGGCTCTGTTAAATTCTTAGCTTTAAAACATAGATACAACATACCATGTATCCTGAAAACGCACAGAAAGCAAAAACTAGTGTAAAATTAAAAGTTTAAACTGGCTAGCCCATGTCATTAGCTTTTAATAAATAGGTTACTATAAGAAAAAGAAGAATACAAAGTAAAATCAGATTAACTGTGTCAGAACTTCTTATTAAACCACATTTCAGCAGGTGTTATCTTAATGATGAGGAATGGGCGTCTCTTGAATATTTAAAGCAACACGCGTCATGAAGTCAAACACAAATATGCACGGTGAGCTTCCTTTGGTCGTTCCACAAAAGTCCTCTCAAAAAGATGAAAATGGAAGACCGGCGTCCACATGAGTCATGCCTTGTAGAGACTAAAAATGGTAAAATGGCTCATCCACATCACTTCAAGTTGATTTAGTGGTAAAAAACATTTTCACTTTTGAGCCTGCTGTTTTCAGAGGAGTTTTCTGCCTCACACTACTGAGATATTAAAAATAAACTCTCCCTTGCTGTAGATGTTACTGGTTTAATCCACAGTTATTCACAAAAAGAAACAAAAAACCCTCACGGTACTTAAATTTGTGTCAGTTATTCAGAACAAGACTTTCAAAATCAGACGAGCACAGTCCACTTGGGCAGGAAACTGGCTGAAGAAAGCATGCTTAAAAGTGAAAATGTTTCAATAATATGAAATACTTTGTCAAATTCCAAACTTGAGACATAATACAAGTAATATTAAAGTATATAATAGTGATTTAAGCAGCTTTAAAAAGAAGCCACAACCTCAGAAAGACTCCTGCTTTCAGGGATATTTCAGGAAAAAAGAAAAAGACAAATTCACAGATGGCCGTTTGTACAAGTCAGTCAGTCTGACTCCTTCTTGGGTCATCGCGAAGGCTGTTGAGGTTGCAGCAGAAACATCTTCTAACAGTTATGATATCAAAAATAGGACCAACGTCCTTCCTGTCAGATGCTCTGTGACAGGAAATCAGAAACCACCTTGAGTAGAAACTTAACCTGCTGCGGCAAGTTCTTGTCAGCAGGGTTGAAAAGTCAGGGGTTGTGCCCAGGTTCACGGTTCATCAAAATGCTCGCAGTGGATCCAGACAAATGACAAGCCTGTGAAAAAGAAACACAAGACGGTTAGGTCAGGTTTTGTGCAACATTTAGTCAATTTAGTCAAAAGCTATGTAAAGACATACAATAAAACTTAAAAAATGTCAAAATTATCATTTTAATAAATAAACCAGCTACATGTTTAGAAAATCAAATATTTAACAGGCTGTAATCCCTGAACAGACAGTATTCAATGCTTGAAATTCCCTGGATTTTATTTATTTACCTTTTATTCATCTAGGAAGTACCACTGAGTTAAACTCTCTTTTACAAGGGAGACCAGGCCAGGGTAGCAGCCATACAAAGTGAAAACAAAACCACACACAAAAAAACCTGTAAAATGAAACTTGGAAAAAAACTTTAAAATTAAAGGCGTTTATAGAGAATCAGCCTCAAAAAGTAAACCATCAGAAAAGCAGAAGAAATTGATGAAAAAACAAAGTAAATACTCCCATTTTCTACTTGTGTGATGAGCTGAATCATGATTACAGGTTTGGTAATGGCTGTCTTATTTTCCTGGATTTAATTTCAGACTTTTTATTGGCCCACTAGAACCCTGCTGCTACAACAGGTTTAAGCTGGTGGGTTTTAAACAGCAGCAGCATCTCTTTCAGAATCTAAAATGAACTTCCTGTTTTGGAACATAAATTCTCTTTCAGGATGTCACATTTTCCTCTTTCTGCGCCTCGCCTCACAGGACCATCTGCTTCATTGCTCCCTGCTCTTCCTCCCTGCTCTGAGCAGCACAGACAGTTGCGTTCTTCATGCTGCATACTTTCTGTGATCTTATGATAACAAGATAAACCAAACGGTTTGCCCAGAGCAGCACCACCCACTTGTCCTTCTCACTTCCAGCTGAATCTCTCCTCTCCCTCACACTGCACTCAAAACACCACACAGTCTTGTGAAACATCTCTGCAGGGACATTTTATCACATTTTGCAAAATTAGTGAGGGGCCAACTGTGCTGTGCGGACCAAATATGACTGTAGCCTAGCTAAAAGGATGTCCGTACCTCTTTTTCACTGTACCACGCAGGCTGTGCAGCACTGTTCCTGCTTCTCGGGGATCGAGGAGTAATTCATTTGCCGGACGATCTCTGCGAACAGCTCGTCCACCATCGTCTTGCTCTTGGCAGAAGTTTCAATAAAGGGGCAACCCCACTCCTGAGCCAGAGCTCGTCCGTCTGATCCAGCCACCTCGCGCTCAGACTCCAGGTCGACCTTGTTTCCAACCAGAATCAGCGGCACCTTCTCAAAGCGCTTTACTCGCACTATTTGGTCTCGCATCGGTCTGATGTCCTGAAATATTGATAAAACGAGGAGCATGAGAGTGTAAAATTCCGTCTGTTACCTGTTTCTTAGCAGACTGATAAAAAGAATTAAAATGCATATGCCAAAAAAAGACTATTATCAAGCATAAATAAAAGCAACTACACTAAAGCCACAGTTTGCCCAATTTAACATTATTATACAAGTATTACTGCCTTTAATAAAGCTTTAATCAGGGATTTTCTTTGCTCAAATAGTTAAGACAAAGTGTCTGCGTTACCTGACTTAACAGCCATTTGCGAATTTTCCTGAAAAATTTTCTTTTGGAAGAAAGCCATAATTTCTTTTTTTATGCAGGAAAATCCCTGTGACATCACTTTATTTGCTGTCAGTTAAGTTCAGTTTGCTGATATTCAAAGTTTTTGTAAAGGTAAAGCAAATGCTTTCTAGCATAAAGAAAATAATTACATGAAAAAAAATAAACAAATTACTGACTGTAAAGGTTTGGGCTAGAGCTTCAGGTTATTACACCCAATTAAACAGTTTTACTGTGTCTTTTTACCCTTTGTTCATATCTCAGTCTCTCAAATTTGGAACACATTTGCACCTACAGTATCAGACTACTTTATTAATCTCAGGAGGGAAACTGCTTACATCACAGATGCTCCATTAAATGTATATATGAATATGAACTATAAAAATATCAAGATAAAAATAGAAACATATGAACCCTATATGCAAGAAAGTGCAATATGTAGCATAAGTACTCCAGAGTTAAACAATACTATATGAGAATCAGAACACTTTATAAATCCCAGGGAGGAAATAGCATTTTGTTACAGTTATCATGTATACACAATACATACATGATAAGGCAATAGGGTATAGTCCAGGTGTTAATGGGAGGAGTTGAAAATTCAATTTAGAATCACCAAATAACGTAACTCTGCATATCTTTGGACTGTGGGAGGAAACCCTTGCAAGCTCCACACAAAAAGGCCCCAGCCAGTCCTTGGATTTGAACCAAGGACCTTCCTGCTGTGAGGTGACGGTGCCAAACTCTTGTTCCTACCTCTTGTTCTTAATGATCTGATCCATTTATAAATCTAATACATTTCTTTTGTAAACTATACAGATGATTAGTGTTTGGTTTCTATGGGGTTCCCCCATACTTAAGCACAGTAGGTGTTGTATGGGGCCATTAGGGAACTAAACAGTATGTATAATGATTTTTATTGTAGATTGCACCACTACAGTCTTTAACCATATTTTGCCTTTAGGAGGACTCCCTACGTGGGGCGTAGTCTCCAGGTGTGTGTGGTCTAAGATACACTTGGCATACCTGGAAAGACTGCTGGTTGACCAGGCTGTAGACCAGGATGAAGCCCTGCCCGTTCTTGATGTACAGGTCTCTCATGGAGGCGAACTGCTCCGTCCCTGCCGTGTCCAGGATCTCCAACACGGAGGGCGATGAGTCCACCTCGATCTCCTTCCGGTAGAAGTCCTCGATGGTCGGGTCGTATTTCTCGATGAAGGTGCCGGTGACAAACTGCACGGTAAGCGCGGACTTGCCGACGCCGCCGCTGCCCAGCACTACAACTTTGTATTCTTTCATTGGGGCGGTCGAAGCGGGCTAACGTAGCAGCTAACGACTGCTATACTCGCTCCAAAATCATTTATCAGGCCTTTAAAGAGAGCGAAGCGGCGAAAGTTAGGCGATATGCAACAACACCCTCCCCACCACCTCATTCACATCAATCCAACTCTACCGCTCATACTTGTTTTCCGGTAAAAGTTGATGACCGTTAACTCCAGTGTTAGCTAGCGCTACAGCTAGCTCGCGCCTGGCTGAATTCCTGCTGTGCCATCCTCGCGCTCCGAGCCGTTAGATCGATCTGATCGGTGAACCTGCGGTCCAGCTACACACGGCAGGTCACGGTGATACACATTACACCTCCACCCTCAACAGACCGCATGCCAGTCCCCACACCAGCCCGCCGGTGTCGCCGCAGCGCTGCCTGCGTCCTTTCCACCCCCCTCCAGCCCGGGCCTGGTTCTGGTTCCGGCCCGGCCCAGCCCGGCGCCTCGGCAACCGGGCACGCTATCGACGCAGGCTCAGTGTTATGATCGGGCGATCCATCGGTTCCAGTCTATTGCTGCTCCGGAGAGTATCTGACTCAATGTAGGGCGGGTTCTGTCTCAGAAAGAAAAGCTTTTTCCACCATCTGATTTCCTGGAGCTAACAGACTAGTTCCGCTAACGAGACACACACTTCTGCTGCCACGGATTTCAGAATAAAAGCATATTCACATCGCTGGAAGGTGTTACTACAGCAGATCATCTACCCCCAGCTCACCTTCTCCCAGAGGTCGGCAGCCTTTACTATTTAACTGTCTTTACTAAAGGAGCAATTTTTAATCAAGGCTTGACTCAAAGAATCTCCATGGAGCCGCAAAACATCCTTGGACCTTATAATCCAAGTCAATGTCAACTTTATTATTAATTCTGCTGTATGTACAAGAAAGACTAAGAAAAATGAAGACGCGACTAAGTAAAACAAACCAAAAAAACCATAAATAAATAAAACAGAGGTGAAAGTATATGTGTATATAAGCATACATTCTAACATACATACATTTATGCTCACATGTACCTACATAAATATATATATACACACACACACACACACACATATATATCCCTGAGATAAATATTGAGTGTCCAAGTGAGATGTATTATTATATATTATTGTATTTTATATGTATTCTATATATCATCCATACTACTATCACTACCATCATGATAGCAATAACAGAACAATATAATGAAATAATAATATTCCAATTATAAATAAATTAATAATAATAATAATGTCCCAGTAGTGTAGTGGTTTACACATTTGAATTACAAGCGAAAGGTCCCTGGTTTGATTCCAGATCTGATATGTAGACCTACTTTAAAATAGAATAGCTATAAAGCTCTGAAGGCCACTTTGAGTCCAATCTGTGTTTGTGCAAAGGGATCAAATTTAAAGTATACTTATTTGATAATAAATAAAACAATTACCAGCCAAATAGTTTTAAATATATTAAAATTAATAACAAAACAATATATGACTTTTTTTGGTTTGTATTTGGAATAAAAATGACCCTTGATGTTTGTCTCCACCCACTCCACCCTGCTTGCACTCTCTTCTTCATCTCTCTTGTGCACTTTCCGTTGCTTTGGATGGTTGACTCCAAATATTTAAACTCATCCACTTTCACTACCTCTACTCCTTGCATCATGATCATTCCATCTGTCTCACTTTCATTCACACACATGTATTCTGGCTTGCTTCTACTGACTTTCATACCTCTTCTCTCCAGTGCATGCCTCCACCTCTCCAGGCTCTCTTCCACCTCCTCCCTACTCTCACTACAGATCTCAATGGCGTCTGTGAATATCATAGTTCACGGAGACTCCTTCCTGGCCTCATCTGTCAACTTGTCCATCACCACTGCAAATAAGAAGGGGCTCAGAGCCGATCCTTGATGTAATCCCATCCCCACCTTGAACCCATCTGTTACTCCTACAGCACACCTCACCACTGTCTCGCTGCCATGCACCTGCACCACCCTCACATACTTCTCTGCCGCTTCTGACTTCCTTGTAAAATACCACAGTTCCTCTCTTATCACCCTTTCATATGCTTTCTCAAGATCCACAAAGACACAGTGCAACTCCTTCTGACCTTCTCTATTCAAACCTCCCATGTCAAGAGAATGCTGACAGGGTGGAGTGGGTGGAGATGAGTGTTAGAGGCAATTTTTGACAGGAGAGTGGATGGTTTACAAGATGGCAATGAGATTTGCTATGATGTATGGTTTGGAGCTGGAGGTGGCAGAGTTGAAGATGCTGCCATTCTTTCTGGGAGTGATCAGGATGGACAGGATTAGAAATGATTACATCAGAGGGACAGCTCAATTTGAGCAGCGCAGAGAGAAAGTCGGAGAGGCAAGACTGAGATGATTTGGACATGGACAGAAGAGAGATAACAGATATATTATACAACGGAGGGAGCTGCCAGGCAGGAGTAAAAAAGGAAGACCACAGAAAGGTCTAATGGATTAGTAAAGGGAGACACGCAGAGGGTTGGTGTGTCAGAAAGCAATTTCCACTCGGGGATTATTAAAATATTCTGATTCTGATTCTGAGAAGAGCATGCAAGGGATAGGGTGAGATGGAGGCAGATGATCTAATTGGAGTTATTGTTTTTAACAATAGTAAACTTTATTTATATAGCACCTTTAAAAACTGAGTTTAAAAAGTGCTTTGACAGACAGGAAAAAACACAATATTTAAAGGGTAGATTTAAGCAGAGAGTCAAACCAAATCACCAGTGACCCCTGTTTCCATCAATGGGATCTGTGTGGAGATAGTGGAGGACTACAAATACCTCAGGTTTTCACATCAACAATAAACTGGATTTCATTAAACATGCAGAAGCCTTCTACAAGAAGGGCCAGGGCTGTCTCTTTTTTCAGAGATGACTTAGGTCTTTTAGTATCCTCTAGACAATGCTCAGGATGCTTTACAAGTCTGTGGTAGCAAGTGCTATGCTGTAGTGTGCTGAATCAGCAGACTGAGAGTAGCAGATGCACACCTGCACTCAGTATGAATTCCCTAAACTCACCACAATACCACACACATGTCGGACCTGCCTTGCCATCACTCTGTGTCATGTGTCCACTGACATTAAATGTTGTCTTCTCTCTCCCATAGTCTGTCTCTCTCTGTGCTTTCCATTCTCTCTTCTCTGTCTCCTCACCCCCAACCGGTCGAGGCAGATGGCTGTCCCTTCCTGAGCCTGGTTCTGCCAGAAATTTCTTCTTGTTAAAAGGGAGTTTTTCCTTCCCACGGTCACCGAGTGCTTGCTCATAGGGGATCACTGGATTGTTGAGGTGTTCTCTATAACACTGTAGGCTCTACCTTACAGAGTAAATCGCCTTAAGGCGACTTTTGTTGTGAATTGGCGCTATATAATAAATAAAATTGAATTGAACTGAGTTGAATTTAAAAATTTCTCTCTCTGCATTTGCTTTCAAGATTTCTCTCTGTATTAGCTTTAAAATAAGTGAGGAATGTCCTTTTCTATTTCCAGTGCACCGAACAGACATTTTTTGTTGTGCCCCGTGTGCAACAAGACCCAAGCAACCCTGTTGGTTCACCTTCGCCGGGTGTGCATGAAGTATGTCACACCAGAGTCAGTTTCACAAGGCAAGGCTAAGGTGGACGCCAGTGACATCTTGGTTTACATTTCCAAGACGAAAACCAAGCTTTTCTTTTTCTGGTGGTTCTCGCATCTCTAAAAAGCATTTTAATCCCTTCTAATTAGTTTAATTTTTTACATTCACTAACAAAAGCTCCTCTGCAGTGAGGTTTATATTTATTGAGACACATTTTGTTGAACGTGTACCTGCACATGTTCAGCTTACAGTTACACAGACTTAAAGTGCACAGTTGTGAACAACAATATTTAATGAACCACTAAGGAACTACACCATTCACCATGTTCAGGAACTCAGTTTTAAATAATCCCAAATAAAATCTACTTTTCTCTGCTTTGTCAAGAACATCAGCCTGCACATGTCTGAAGGCTGAACCCGTATCATCTCCACAGAACAGGGTACCTCATTGGGGATGTTTTGGGAGACCTTTGGAGCCATCTTTAGTTTTTTGTTGTCTGAAACAAAGATCATGTGACTAACTCAGCTATTACAGGACCTTCCCTGAACCATTTTACTCCTGGGATGCTCGCAGTACTTTTTGTGTGTTTATTCAACTGTACTGTGAATGAGAGCAGACAGTATAGTTCTCCACACTTTAGAATACATCCCACTGCTTCTGTCTTCTCTCACATCATTGTTAAACACATGGTGTTCAGCTCCGCTGTCAAAAGGACAGATACAGGAAATCTTTCCTGCCACATGCCATCACACTGTACAATAAACAGCTAAAATTCTGGTCATAACAGTCAGTCTATAAGCACTTTATGGGTTTTTACACACATCTGTTCACGGCACCTTATTTTTTTTTTACAAACAACAACTGACTATTATACATTTTTAACTGACTATTATACATTTTTATTCATTCTCTATATTGTACTGTATATTTGTATATTGTTTCAATATGGTTGTTTCTTCATTGTATTGTTATTGTCTCTGTGTTTAATGCTGCTGCTACACTGCAATTTTCCAGCTGGGATCCATAAAGTCTATCTATCTATCTATCTATCTACAGAATACGTAGAGCTTTCGATTAGGAGTAGTTCATAACCTTTGTCTGTTTTTTCCCTCTTTTGACCTTAGTTTCACCGTCCAAAGAATTCATTTTCAATGCTGACCTTGATATTTAGATGGTTCTTGTATTTTCGATCCCTGGTTTACAGAGTGTGGTGAGTCCTCTGTATTTCCACTCATTGGGTCTTCTCTTCATGATAGACGAGGACAAAGACTTGCTTCTTGCTTTGTGTTTGAAGCATCAGGATGGTCTGTGTCACCTGCAGTGAGCTCATGTTGTGGAGCAACAGATTCCAAATCCAGTGCTTGCTACCCTTTTTTACGTTATGAATAACAGGATTAAAAATAATCAAAGAATAGCCCACAACTGTCCATTAGCAGCTTTTGAGTGCACTGGCCTATTATATTTGAAACCCTGAAAAAATCA
Organism: Etroplus canarensis; assembly: GCA_015106775.1. Taxonomy (NCBI): domain Eukaryota; kingdom Metazoa; phylum Chordata; class Actinopteri; order Cichliformes; family Cichlidae; genus Etroplus; species Etroplus canarensis. The sequence continues at coordinate 2,947 of VUQH01042472.1, read as the reverse complement.
AAAATAACTACAGTAACTCAGTGAAAGGTCAAAATTTTTATTCAACCCATCAAAATGAGTTTAAAAATTGAACTTTAAGCCCATTTTTCACATTTAGCTGTAATTTGACTGTTTTCATTAAAGAGTATCCATTTTTTAGCAGCCAAAGATCTCTGAGAAGTTTCTCTCTGAAGTTCATGGAAAACAGACTGGTATTAAAAGAAGACTGAATGCTGTGACTCGTCATATCTCTGAAGGCTCTGCTCAAAGTATGATGTTTGCTGCATTCATACGTCCACTTTGAAGCATCACTTCAGTTGGCTTTGAACCTTTTTGATACTTTGACTGTCCAGCAGTTTAGGTCGTGTTTTAAGGAGTAATCTACACACACTGCTTATCAGACAGAACTGACATTTTTGTGTCTTTGTGCCATTTACACAGCTGTCCTGCTGCGAGAATCTACTCTCAGTGAGCTACTGAAGAAGCAGCGTCCACAGAGCCCAAAGACCTTGTCCTCAGTCTTTCTTTGCAGCGCCCTGCCTGGAGAGGCTACCTCTCAGACATTAGCTCGCCACCTGCTAGCTGACCACCAGCACCTACAGTGCCGTAAAGGCAGCCTCCTCATCCCGGAGGAAAGAGAAGGTTAGAGGAGCAACGAGGATCAGAGCCACTCCGCAGCACCCAGGATCTGGTATCTGTTGGTGACTTAAAAGAACATTCCTTGGGGAATCATCACCACATGGAGGGTCATGGACATCACCTGCATCTGTCCAGCTGCTATGAATGTTTGGAGCTGGAGAACAGCACTATCCTTTCTGTCAAATATGCTTCAGCTGAGAATATTCTAGACCTCCCTGATGATAACTCAGGAGGACTGGATAGTGGGGATGAACTTGATGATGATGGCAAAGGGTGTTTTGGTTAAAGCAGTGGTAACAATAAACCACCAAATATTCTGGTGTACACAGGTGGCTTTCAGGCAGTCCGTCAGCTTTTATCAGAGTGTATCAACATGGAAAGCAACATCATTTACCCACTCCAGCCAGAACAAGCAATGAACAATCCTTGGCTTGACAACACCAGGCTCCTGGTACTGGCAGAAGAGGAACCTCTGACTCCCCAGCTTCAGACATGCTTTCTCACCTACCTGAGCCAGGGTAGCAAGGTCCTCAGGCTAGTCTCTGCTCTGTGCCCTGCAGGACTCTGTCTGGAAGTCAGGGAGAGACGACGCATGCAGGTCAGCAGGCTGAGCTTCACCAGGGAAGACAGCACAGAGCTGGAACTGAGCATGCTGGCAAACAGGAAAGCCTACGTCAGGGATACTCAGAGAGGAGGGAAAGTGGAGCTGTGGGGAGAGCTAAGAGGGGACGTCCCTCATCAGAGGGATATGGTTATTGTGAGAGTAACTCATGGAGGAGATGGCGGAGAAGCTGTCCTGTGTCAGGTAAAGACATAATATAATATGACTGAAGGTAGCTGCTGGGTGGTATACTGACTGTATCAGTATAGAGCTCTGGATGATGTACATTATCTAACATATTATCAACATATTATTTTACTGGGTGTGATTAGGACCGTCCTGGGATGAGCACATGTCTAACCTGTGGAAAATGTTCTTCACTTGGCTGGATGCCTTCAGTGGGTTTCTCATTTTATTTTCAAGAATGTCTGTTTCACTTACACTGACAGATGTTTGACTGCAACTGTACGCGCTCACATTCTAATCATAAGATGCAAAAATTAATTTAAGACTGTAACTCCACAACTAACTCTGTTCAACAGGCAAACATCATGGAACATGATCATTAGTGAAACATGGATATTTTATAACATGATTATTAGAACCCAGCACCCTTACAGCAACCTGGGCAGGGAATGTCAGATCAGGACACTCTCACTGAAGAAGTCCTTAATGCTGAGTTTCACTTCCTGGTTAAATAATGGTTAAAAATGTCATGTTTATTAAATTAGACTGCCAAACAGGATGTTGGTTATAACACACTGGGACACACCCACAACACACCAATAAGATAAGGGGTGTGAGTTTTTTTCTTATTCATTGTTTCTTCCTGCACCAAGCAAACACTGAACACACAAACAAGTCATGGCGTAAATTATTTGTCATAAGTCTGGTTTTGCTTGTCCTGTCAACACCATTTAAAAACTGGTATATAGTTTGAAGTAGAAATGGACACTCAGCAAGACTGTGTCTTGCAGCCACACCATGTGATTTCCAGTCACAGATTTGGACTCCAGAGGGTTAAAAGCATGAGAATGGGACCTTAAAGGACATTTCCAGAGCCACAGCTTAGATTATTGATTCTGTTAGTTGTGGGTTTTGACTTGATTTTGATTTATTTATTTTTAATGATTGTGTTAAAATGTTTTTGTTTTTTTTAAACCAGCCACAGGGGCCCACAAGCCAGTGTAGTCCTAGTGCCGGTCCCAAGCCCGGGTAAATGGTGAGGGTTGCATCAGGAAGGGCATCCAGCGTAAAAACTTTGCCAAATCAAATATGCGGATTCATAACACGACTTCTATACCAGATCGGTCGCGGCCCGGGTTAACATCCACCGCCTCTGGTGCCGTTAGCCAACAGGGTGCCAGTGGAAACTATGCTACTGTTGGCCGAAGACCAAGGAAGGGGAGAGGGGGAAAGCATGTTAGGAGGCAGAGAGAGAGAAGGAAAGGTAGGAGGGTGGAGGTGAGAGTAGGGACTTTAAATGTAGGGACTATGACTGGTAAAGGGAGAGAGCTGGCTGATATGATGGAGAGAAGGAAGGTAGATATATTGTGTGTGCAAGAAACCAGGTGGAGGGGAAGCAAGGCTAGGAACATCAGAGGTGGATTCAAACTGTTCTACTATGGCGTAGGTAGGAAGAGAAATGGAGTAGGGGTCATCTTGAAGGAAGAGTATAGGAAGAGTGTTCTGGAGGTGAAGAGAGTGTCAGACAGAATGATGACTTTG
>VUQH01042471.1:20018-35706 GCA_015106775.1 Etroplus canarensis | reverse complement strand
GACCAGGATGGACAAGATTAGGAATGAGTACATCAGAGGGACAGCTCATGTTGAGAAGTTTGGAGACAAAGTCAGAGAGGCAAGGCTGAGATGGTTTGGACATGTTCAGAGGAGGGATAGTGGATATATTGGACAAAGGATGTTGAAGATGGAGCTGCCAGGTAGGAGGAGAAGAGGAAGACCACAGAGAAGATTCATGGATGTAGTGAAGGAGGACATGTAGAGGATTGGTGTGAGGGAAGAGGATGCAAGGGATAGGATGAGATGGAGGCAGATGATCCGCTGTGGCGACCCCTAACGGGAGCAGCCAGAAGAAGAAGAAGAAGAAGAAGAAGAAGAAGAAGAAGAAGAAGAAGAAGATGATGATGATGCCTTTCCTATGCTATGCTATGTTATACTGTACTATGCTATGCTATGCTATGGTCTCTCCCTTTTTATTTGAACTTCACATCATTGGAAAGGATACCTAATTATCATGTAACTGTTGGCTCAAAACAGTAAATTCTTGTTTGAGAATCATGACAGTCTTATTTGGTGTGTTTGGCGTCTGTACCCCACACCAAAAAAGTGGTCTGCTGTGCAAGACGAAGCTCTTTAGGGACCTGTCACACCATAACGATTCAACAAGCTCATGCCGACGCATCCAAATTCCTCTAAAACGCTGGCAGAGAAAAATGATATTAAATGGATGTAAACTTAACATATAATACCAACGAATGCTAGTGTACTACCACCATTCACAAATTGAAGCCCATTTATACGACTCCCCTTAAATGTAGAACATTCGCAATTATACGCTGTGTGTTAGAAACACCTTCAGTATGACTGGATCACGTCAATTACTTCTACAAACGTCAATTTTCCTTGGAGGTACGTTTGATATGTTACACATATGGTAAAAACGTGTTACTCATAGGTTATTAATACGTTTTGGACACACTAGACATTATCTCCACATATTTTAACATGTGAGTAATGTGAGTCTCCGTATGCATTAAGAACCAGCAACATATGGTCCTCGTATGTGGGACGTACATCAGAGATTTTGTGCATGCTCAAAATTTTCCCCTTGCCGTACCACCACATACACCGGTGTACTTCCGCGTGCTCTTAGCTAATAGAAAACTTCCCTAGAACATAATTGACATTTGCTGGTGTATTTGCAGTTTTTTTTCCTACATCGACATACGCTTGTTAAATCATCAAAGTGTGACAGGGGCTTTAGTTAGGCCATTACTTGCCATTTACAGTATGGTGCAAAAGTCTTGAGCCACCCCTCATTTCTGTATATTTTGCTGCCAAGGAGCTAGACTTTCTTGGAGTTTTTGGACATTAGCTGCTTTTTCACCCATTTTCAGTCCAGTCCTTCAACCTGACAGTTTTTTTTTAAAAAGGAATGTTTTTAACTCAAGCATATAAAAAAACACCTAAAACAAGGGATGAACCAGCGTTGTGTCTGCACATTGCACCTTGCCAAAGAAACAATTTTAGCACTTGGCACTTTGTTACAAGATGCCTACCACAAAAACATGGCATGTGTTCCCAATTTTTTGCTGAACGTATGAAAATTGCCAAAGATAACACAATTTGACAAGCATAAAATTGTGTTTTTGTAACAACAAGGTGATTCCCAAATGGCTATTAGCTGAAAGCTTGGCATATCTCAGCATGACGTGCAGTGTGTCCTTAAAAAATGAGGACACTGGACAAGTAGAGGGCAAAAAAAGAGGTGACAGTCCTAAAAAATATCTACAGGAGATTAAAAGTACTTGAAAATCATATCCTTAAGAAATAAAAAGACCTGACACAGGACCTGAGAGATGCACCAGGCCCTTCAGTTGATCCATCTCTTGTTTGCCGAAACCTCATTAGAAATGGGGTGAGTGGAAGGGCTGCTGTTAAGAAGACATTCTTAAGAAAGAAAAACAGGAAGAAAAGGCTGAGGCATGCCAGGTTACGCAAGAACTGGACTGAAAAATCAGTGGCAATACCTCTTACAGAGTGATTAATAGACCTCAACATTATTGAAGCAGTGTGGGATCATCTTGACAGAACACAACAAAATACACCCAACATCCAAACCAGACTACTCAAAGAAATGACAAGAAAGTTTGCCAAAGAGAGTTCAGGCTGTGTTGAAGAATAAAGGCGCTCATGTCAAATATTGACTTTCAAGCTCGTTACAATTGTACAAACTCTGTTTTTGCTTTATGTACTGCATTTCCACTCATGTTTGCACGTTTCAATGGATCATTGCACCTATTTCCCATTTTCCTAGCAAAATATAAAGAAATCAGGGCTAGCTCAAGACTTTTGCACATTACTATAGATTGCTTATTTTAGAGACCCCCCACAAAGCTGACATTATAAGTGAAACCCTGCAGAGAACCCAGCTGCACACTGACTCACATTATTAGTACACATGACTACAGGACCAGAGCTGTTACTTCAGATTCTTTATAATCTATTAATCCTGAATACATAAAGATTTAAATGCTTCCTCAACATCAGGTGTGCCAAACAAACAAAACTCACACAGGCAACATTTTCAGGTGGGGCATCCCCTCAAATAAGGCTGTCATTGGCTGACAGCCTTATTTGTAAAAACATTTGCCACGAACGGTTTGAGTGCCTGAGAATTTTGCACACGTGGAAATTCTCGTTTGGTGAGCTTTGTGTGCGTGCGCCTGATGCTTTTTGACTCACTGGTGCTGTGAAAAGTGAAAGGGTGTTACCTGTTTCCAATAGTCGTCTGCAGCAGCGTGCATAATCCTGACACAAAGAATATGGTGGAGATCAGCTGGCTTTTAGCAACGTTGTTGTCCTTTATACAGAGCGGCTCAGCCAGGATCAGCGGGACTGCAATGATGCCGCCAAAGGCAAGGATGTAGTGCTGCAGAGTGGATAAATGGAGAGAGTTTATTGAGCTTTTTTTCTCTTTTAACATGATTAATTACAGTTTTGTGAGCAGCTTTGTCCTGTTTGTCTGAATTCAGTCATTATTTGCTCCACCAAGGAGGTCATATTTTTGGTTTGGTTTATTTGTAGGATTGAAAAAAATTTACAGACTGATTTGCAAGAAAATTTTATCAGTAGTCAGACTTGATGCAACTTACAGTGGACATAGAAAGTGAACACACTCCTGCTAAAGTACCAGGCTTTTCTGATGTAAAAAAATGAGATAAATCATTTCAAATCTTTTCCACCCTTAATGTGACCTCTAACCTGATTTTTGAATGGCAGCATGTGGCTCTTTCCTTTATAGAGAGGATCTTAGAACTGAAGCCATGGCTCACCCCAGAGTATGGGCCTGTTTTCAGAGCAATCTGCCAGGCCGTGAGGCCCTTTGGGATGCTGTGCCTCCCTGGTGCCAGGCCCACTGGTCCATCCTCCGCCTGCAGTCAAAATGGGCTCGTTCAGTCTGCTGCCAGCTAGCCACCCATTTGCTACAGCGTCTACCACCTGTCTGCCTGAGTCCACTTCCTCTTTGTCTGTGGCTGCTTCAAGGAGGCAGCACGGTCCCTGGAGGCACCATCCTTTACTGCCTCAGCAGCCAAGCTCTTTGGCCTTGTCATCACAGCGTTCCCGTCCTGACAGAGGACAAGATGCCAGGCCCCTCAGCCATTTGGGGAAATTCCTCTGAACCCTATCCCAAGAGGAAATGGTGCTCATGCCTTCGCTGCCCTGTCGCTGCTGTCTCTGTTATATGTCAGGCCAAATCAGAACACAGTCCACACCCCACTGACAATGCTCCCATCACAATGCTTAAAACACCAGGGGTTAATTTTATTGGTGACTCTAGACCTCCAGGAGAATTTGCCCGGGTCCTATCTAATATACTCCCTCTTGGAGGGGTAAAAGGGAGACTGCAGATCTTTCAAACTCCCAGACCTCTACCAAAGGTAACAGGTATCAGAATCTTGCTGTTCCGCAGACTGCACTCTTCTGGACAAAGATCTTTGATGTTGTGCCTGTAATCTGTTGGAATCTTCACGATCTTCTTGTGCTCCTTATTCCTGATGCTGCTTTTGTCTGGGATTGACAACTGTCGTCTTCAGCTCCACGCCAACCATTGCCATGTCTGGTTGGTTGGCCATCAGTTACTTGTCTGTCTGGATCTTAAACTCCCACAGAACCTTAGCCCTGTTGTTCTCAGCAGCCTTTGGAGCTGTTTCCCACTGGGGCTTGGGGACCCCTGATCCATACATGGTACCAACGTTCTTGTATACTATCCCAGCCATTTGGTTGTGCCTCTCAGTGTACGCTGTCCCAGCTTGCATCTTACATCCTGCTACTATGTGCCAGACTGTCTCTGGGCCACCATTGCTTGCAACTTGGATTGACTCCTGCCTCTATAAATTGGTGCTTAGGGCCTATTCTTGCACTGCCATGATCAGAGCCTCTCTACTGTCCTTTAGACCAACTTTTTCCAGCCTTTGGTAGGATTTCTTTATATCCACCAGTTCCTCTATCTGTTGATGGTACATCCCATGGAAGGGCTTATTCTCCCACGATACTATGCCCTCTTGTTCATCCCTAGCCACCTTCAGCTGCCTGAGGGACTTTTGTATCAGCTCGTCTTGGGGGTGCATTTTCTCAACGGATTCATGGATGCCTCTCATTTCATGCTGGGTCATGGTTCACCAATCCTCCCTTTTTCCTTTGTCGTAGAACCTCAGGGTGCTGGACTTTGGGTGGAAACCTCCATGCATGCAAATGCAACCATGTTGTGCGGCATTTTTCAGTTAAAGTATATTTTTAATCTATATTACGGTTTTCTTAATATTTCATTCTCATCTGAGCCTTTAATGACAGTTTACTTATGCAGCGTGAGATGTAAAAGAAACTTTGTGATGGATGATTTAGGAATGAGTGATGGCCATGTATGGCGTTGTTATTCTTGATCTAGGATGCATCAAACTAGCAATCATGCCAACCTCACTTATTTTTAATATTGAAATGTAGTCACAATGTGGACTGAGCTAATGAGAATTCATGTAATACCAGGTTATAATGAGGGTCATTATCTCATGATATCTGGGTGCAGATCACATGTTAATACCAGGTTTAAATGAGGGAAAGTCTCAGGCCAAATCAGCAATGCTGTCTTTATCTGATGTGCCCTACTCACTAAGCAATCTGTTTTCCCCTGTGTCAGTGCGTCTTTGTTTTACATCATTACGAAAAAAAGGCCATCTTGTGTAACTCAGCATGAGCACAGGCAACTCTAATAATATTGTATCTGCTGCATCAAATCACAACAGGTTGGCTGGCAGGATGTGTGCACGCTGAGATGTCTTGCACTTTAATCAGATATGACTTATGCACAGACATAAATCTGGACACACTTTGGCTGGTTCGCACAACAAGTCCTCCAACATAATCCATAAAATCTATCATCTGTCACTGAATTCTTTAGCAACACAATCAGTGAGATCCTGTTCTGCTATAAACACAGTCTTGTTTGTCAGTGTTATGTTTTCTAAGGGCAATGGCAAAAGGTCTTCTTAGTGTTTCAGCGTTTCTGAGAAAAGAAGTTAATGCCACCAATATGAGCAAGTGTGATATTCTTGTATGTCTTTGCAACTTTCTTGGCTTTATCATCCTGCACACTCTATGTGTGTATTAATGTGTGTGCGGGGGAATGGGTGGACACAAGGGGGATAAAAACATTGAAGACAGATGCTGATTGCACTTAGAAGATTGATGGATTGTTCTTAATCTTTTCCAAACCTGTAACTCCCTCAGAAATCCATCAGGGAGATATCTAATGTCAGTTTCATGGCGGTGAGGAGGATTCCTTGAGGGAGATTGCGGACCATTATGCCTTCATCCTCCTCAGTGAGAGAGACTGGCAGAAGTTTCTCTTGCCAGATGTGTAAACCTAAACAAACAACTTGAACAACTGAGAAATAAATGGGCAAAGCCTCTGCCGTGTTTTCTGAAGCTACCGATTCTCCTACTGTTTAAAATGTGTACAATGGAAGACAGTTAAAAAATGTGAATTAAAATGTTAGCAGCTAATCCGTCCATCTATCGGTCCATTTGCTGCCACGTACCAGCAGTCTCAGCAGAGATGGGCAACTCCTCCAGCTCTTCCAGGGGTACACTGAAGCAATCCCAAGGCAGTGGAGATATGTAACCTCTCCAACATGTCTTGGATCTGCCCGTGGGCCTCCTCCTAGGGGAGGTGGGGGGTGTGTGTCACTTTGAGCATTTACTCAATTACTTAACTGAAGAAAAAGGTTAGTGTACTTGTACTTATAGTATTTCTATACTATGCTACTTGGTCCTTCTGCTCGTCTATATTCTGGATGAAGTATTGTACTTTGTCCTTCTTACCATTCATTTAGTTATTATTTTCCAGATTAACTGGCTTAGTCTAGATCAAGCTAACCAGCACTAAAATCAACCAACAGTGGCTGCATTAAAGCAGTATTATACATCAATAAATCAAAAATTATGATCCAGTATGTATATGATTCTGAAATGTGTAATACTACATAATAAATACAGTGGATTTACTTTAGGCTCTTATATGTCCATTTTACAACTTGTGCTCTAGTAAGCTGCTTATGCAGGATTATAACTGCTACTCAAATGAAAGCTACTCCCTTGTTTTTACTCAGGGGGTCGCCACAGCAGACAAAATCTACATCAGTAATTTGGCACAGGTTTTACACCAAATGCCCCTCTGGACACAATCCTCTCATGGAAGGAGGGACTTGTGTACACACCTGGAATCAAACCAGGGACCTTTTGCTTGTAAGGCAAGTGCACAAACCACTACACTACGCTATGAATGCCACTGAAGTAAAAAGTCTAAACTCTTTTTGTAAACGTTTTGCATTTGCAGAGTTATGTGTAAATCTGTTGTGCACTTCCATTTTTTTTACACTGATCTTATTTCTAATTGAACATTCTGATTTCCTGTGGAGCCCTCCCTGCCATGTTTTTGGTGCCACCCCATTGAAAAAAAAATCCTAGAAACTCTCTTGCCCCTCGCAGGGCATACCAGAAACATTTCACTCAGAAGGTTGCCAGGAACCATCCTATTCAGATGACCAAACCACCTCAACTGGATCCTTTCGATGTACAGGAGTAGCGGCTCTATTGTGGGCCCCTCCTAAGAAAGCCCAGACACCCTTTGAAGGAAACTAATTTCTACCCCTTGTATATGTGATCTCATTCTTTCGGTTACTACCTAGTGCTCATGGCCATAGGTAGCTCTCACACTCAGCCCTCTTTTCAGCATAAGAGATTGGTCTAGCGTCACCTGCACTGCATCAAATCATCTCTCAGTCTCCAGCTCCGCCCTCCCCTCACTCATGAACAAGACCCTGAGATACTTAAGCTCCTCCACTTGAAGCAGCAACTTGTCCCTGACCTGGAGTGCACACACCATGGCCTTGTGCTTGGGGGTGTAAATTCTCATTAAACTAGCCCAGTGCGACCTGAAGGGTCAAAATCTGACGAAGCCAACAGAACCACATCATCCGCAAAAAGGAGAGAGGTGATGCTAGAATCTGCCTCCTCTACAAAGGGATTGGAGAAATTCTCAAAGTATTCATTCCACCATCTGACTATATTGTCAGATGAAGTCAAGGGCACCCATACCCCACTGTATATAGTGCAAGCAAAGCAATGTATCCCCCTCTGAGTTGCTGGACAGTATGCTGGACCAAAAGTCTTGTTTCATGGCGTCACTGAACTCCACCCTCATTTGAATTTTTTACTTCAGTGGAGGTGCAGAACATGGTCCACTTGGAATTAATGTCCCCATCAAAGAAGTGTTCCAAAATCCACCAAAATAATAAAGATAAATATCAGAGTCACAGATTTTGCGATTTCAAATAACAACTTATTACCCTACAAAAAACAAAAAACTAAAACCAGATATGCACAAAAAAATTTTTTAGCAAATCAGTTTCTTTATTCTTCTCCTTCTTAATATTGTAATTAATTTTTTCAGAGTCACTTGAAGGTACTTAAATGTATTTGAAATGTTTCCATTTGAAATATTTATGTACAGTGAAGTCCAAAACTTTTGGGACATTGACACTTTTTTCTTCTTTTTTTTTTGGTCTTTTTTGTAGTTTTGCCTTCGTGCACCACTACAGTGGATGTTTAAGCTAATAGTCATAATGTGATCTCAGTGCAGACTCTCAGCTTTAATTTCAGGGGTTTGGCAAAAGAATTGCACGAACTGTTCAGGATTTACATCCATTTTTATACAAAGTCCCCCATTTTCAGAAGCTCAGAAGTAATTGGACGATTACTTGTAGGTGGTAATGGCTCAGTGTGCTGCCTGCTGCCACCCAAGACCCGCTGGCCCAAGACCCGCTGGCCCAAGACCCTGCCCTGCACCCATGTGTTAGGAGGTGGACCAGAGGATCCCTGAGCATTCCCGGGGTGCCCTTGAGCAAACCCCCACTTTGCTCCCTGGCGCCTGACATGGCAGTCTTGTATGCATGCGTAGAAGTGTTGGCAATTTTAATTTCCCCCCAGGGATTAAATGAAGTAAAGTTAAAAAAAATAAAATTAATTATTATTAATTAAAAATTAAATAATTAATTACAATATTAAGAAGGAGAAGGCAACATGAGGCCTGTTCCTTCATTATTCCATGACAAATTAAGCAAAAGTGATGAACTTGCATTTGGTATCTGTTCACTGAAACTCTCGACATGAGGTCCAAAGAGATGCTGATGCATATAACTGAGGACATTATTGGACTGTAAAACAAAAATAAATCTATCAGAGAGACAGCAAAAACTTTAGGAGTGGCCAAAACAACAAACTGCAACATTCTTAAAAAGAAGGAATGTACTGACCTGCTTAGCAACACCAATTGTTCTGGAAGACCACAGAAAACAGCTCAAGTAGATGAGAGCTGAAATTCTTTACTTAAGTAAGAAAAACCCCTTCACAAATATAGCCAAGTCAAGAACATTTTTGAGGAGGTAGGTGCATCTGAATGTAAATACAGAGGGGTTTGGAACAAGGCAAAATCCTCTGGTTACACTCAGGAACAGGAAGGCCCGAAAAGAGCCGCCCAGTTCTGGAAAAAAAAAAAAAAACCAGGAGCAAAGTGTACCAGAATGATGGGAAGAAAAAGGTATGAGAAGAAAACTTACAGCTCATGATCCAAAGCATGGTGGAGGCAATGTTATGGCTGCCAGTGGAACGGGGTCAGTAGTGTTTAATGATGATGCTGCTGCCATTGCAGGAAGCATTCTGAAGAGTTCAGAGCTCTCTGCTCAGAGTCAGCCGAATGTTGCAAAACTGATCGCATGGCACGTTACAGTGAAAATGAATAATGACCTGAAACATACTGCAAAAGCAACCCAAGACTTTCTCAAGTCTCAAATGGGACATTCTTCAAAGATCAAGTCAGTCACCTGAATTCAAATCAAAAGAGTAGCTTTTCAGTAATTAAGGACAAAACTGAAGACTGAAACTGACAAGCGTCAACTGAAGGCCTGGCAGAGCATCTCAAGTGAGGAAAGACAGCATTTGGTGATATCCATGGGTTCTAGACTTCAGGCAGTCATTGACCGCAAAGTACTTTTATCCAATTAATAAAATCATTTTATCTGAAATGATGTTAGTTAATTGTCCCATTACTTTAAAACCTCTGAAAATGAGAAATGTATAAACATGACTATCAGTCTTAAGCAGTTAATGCAATTAGTTTGTCAAACCCCTTGAAACTCTACTCATTAATCACATTTTGACTGTTTGATTTAAAATCTGCTGTGGTGGTGTACAGAGGCAAAATTAGAAAAAAGTGCTATTGTCCCAAAACTTGACTGATAAATGTACTGATTTTTTGAGTTTCAAATTTCTTCTTGCAAAACTGTTTAAACACACTGACATATTTTCTTTTTATAGCATGAACAGATGCTTTAAAGTTACTCATTTTTGTATGCAGAATCTGTTGGAAGCGAAGATAAGAAATGTAAAACAGCATTTAATTTTACTGAAATTACTGCAAAGCAACACAAATGATTTGGAACCAACTGAGTTTATATAGAAACAGCGCAAGCTATGAAAATGAGAAAGCCGCGTATGACTAAACTGTCACAACTGCAAGACAGATATGACAACAGCACATTATATTTTCAGTTGGTTTCGTATGGTACAGTATGTGGCTGTGACTTAGTAAAGATTTAGTGTATAAGTCAAACTTTTCTTAACTTGGCCTAAATTACTTTATTGCAGTTTCTGCCATATCAGAAAAAAAGATGGCTGCCCACTGAGTACATAACAGCCATTGTGATTTGTTTTATAGATAGATAGATAGATAGATAGATAGATAGATAGATAGATAGATAGATAGATAGATAGATAGATTCTCCTAATGTGACTGAATTTCTTCAGTAAAAACAACAGCTGGAGACAGGAGACGACAGGAAAACACTTGCAGATGATTTGATTTACCAAAAAATAATAACATTTTTAAAAAATACAAAGTAATGCAAAATCTTGCATTAATGAGTAACGGCCAGCATAATATATTGCATCTATGCAACACTTCAACATCTTTCATATATTCCGAAATGCATGTTGACAAAATGTTTTCTTTAAAGAAATATGCATAATTAATTAACACATCACTGCAGAAAATATAAAGACACCAATATTTTAATTATTTCAGCATGACAGCTTTTGATCTGAATGTTGCATGTATTTTTGTCTCAGATTCAAACAATGATCCTTAATCCATAAGTATTCAGAAAACTACTGTAATATTAGAATCCCGAAAATATCCATGTTGCCAATTAATGATTACACTTCAGGTGTTGCTTTTTTTCCTACATGGGCACCTTTACTGTGTGCTTGCTTGTGCTCAGAGCTACTACAGTGACAAAAGTATTTGGTCATCTACACATTACACCTCCAGGAGCTTTTATGTCATCATGTTCTAAAACTATAGGCGTTAATACAAAGTTGGTCCCTGCCAGCTTCCACGCTTCTGGGAAGGCTTTCTACATCCAGAAGAGTTTTAAGGTCAGAGAAGGCCTGGCTCCCAAAGGTGGTGGATGGGGTTGAGGTCAGGGCTCTGTGCGGGTAAGTAAAGTTCTTCCACACCAAATTCATCCAACCATGCCTTTATAGACCTTGCTGTGTGCACTGGGGCACAGTCATAACTGGACCTAAGGAGCCCCGCCCAATCCTGGAGTATAATGACAATTGTGCTTTACACTACTCTATTGAGCTTGTCAAAGCAGCTGCTTGGCCATGGAAATCCCCACAATGAGCTGATGTTAATGCCAGAGGAGGTTTTTGACTCTGTATTTATTGAGTCCGTAAAGTGTTGCCAACTTTTATGCACTATGCACCTCAGCACTCAGAGAGTTCTGTACTCTTTGTGGTATGCAGCTTTGTGGCTGAATTACTGTAGTTTCTAAAAGTTTCCATGCTGCAATAATACCACTTACAGTGGATTGTGGGATATCTAAAAAGGAAGATATTTGATAAACTGACTTGTTGCAAAGGTTGCACCCTATTATAATACCACACTGGAATTCAACAAGCTTTTTAAAATGTCCCATTCTTTTACAAATGTTTGGAGAGGTCTCAGACTGCATGGCTAGGAGCTTGATTTTATACACCCATGGAAATGGGGCTGAATGAAACACCTGACTTAAGAGGTACTTTCAATATAGTGCCCACACACTCACATGTGTGAGACAAAAGAGGGACAGGGTTTTGTTCTCTGAAGAAAACTTTAATAGCTTCTGACACCTTCACGTAGAGAAAGTACAGTATCTGCAGGTGCTCAGGCAGCTCTGGACACGAACACCAAAACAGTTTTAAGTCACCACCTGGCCTGTTCACCAGATTTGATCATCTGTGCCTTTGTTGTCTTTCCAAAAAAAAAAAAAAATTCAAAGTGAGGGATAGTTATTCTCTGCAGCGGTTGAAATCCTGTGTACAGAAGCACAAGTGCAAGAGATCAGAACAGCACTCCACAGAGCGCTCTAAAAAACAAAATTGCTATGTTGGAAGCTGTCAGTCATTATATTAAAGTATAGTACATAAAATGGACTGGTACTTATATAGCACTTTTCTACTCTAACTGAGCACTCAAAGCGCTTTTTACTACAAGCCTTATTCACCCATTCACTCAGCACCTTATTCTAAGCCTTAAGTGCATTTTACCTATCACACACAGATGGATGGATGCATCAGGAGCAATTTGGGGTTCAGTGTCTTGCCCAAGGACACTTCAGCATATAGACTGGAGAAGTCAGGGATCGAACCGCCTACCTTTGTACTGAAAGGCAACCCACTCGACCTCCTGAGCCACAGCCGCCCCGTAAGTACCTGCTCCCTTGCATTTCCCCAAAGGGTCATCATCCCCACAGGTAATTTGACACAGATTTTACACTGGATGCCCTTCTTGACACAACCTATATAACCATAGCAAACATAACTTTGTGAATGTTACAAACAAAGACTTTAACACCAACCTGTCAGACACCACTCTATATGAATCTGTTGGCTTGTTTTTGCTCATTGTTTTGGTTTTTGCTACATTTAGTGTCATTCAAATGTCTTGCATGTCTACAGCTTGAAAAGACAGTAACTTTAAGCGTGCAGCTAGAAAAACTTTGATAAACCCACTTTCCTGACTACCTAGTCAGCTCTAAACTGCGAACAAAATTAACAAGTAGCTCCCTGATGATGAAAAACCTGCCAGTGAAGCTAATTAGCCATAAGAGATTTTTGTGTCAAAGCAAATTTACAGAAAACGTAAATATTGGAATACGATTGATTGCCGATTCGACCTTGTGTCTGCTGGATTTGTAAATAAGCAATTTGTTTACCCGATGCAACCTTAAAAGGGCACTTTTATGTCTTACAGAGCTGTGGCCTGTCTTGTTGCTTTGGTATCCCATAAATTAATTCCCTATGCATTCATTTGCTGCTGCTGCATGTCATTAAATGTCGTCTTCTCTCTCCCATAGTCTGTCTGTCCTTGCTCTCCTTTCTCTCTTCTCTTACCCCTCACTTGGCTGCCCCTCCCTGAGCCTGGTTCTGACAGAGGTCTCTTCCTGTTAAAAGGGAGTTCTTCCTTCCTACAGTCGCCAAGTGCTTGCCCATAGGGGATCGTCTGATTGCTGGGGTTTTCTCTGTAGTTCTGCTGAATGTTTTCTGCAGCAGAATCAAGTTCAGATTACATATGCAGCTTCTTCTTCTATGTTGCTGTGCCAAGCAAGTCATTATTTACCTGAAGGCCAAGCAGAACGCAGAGGTACCACGGTGGCCTGTCATTAAGGGAATAAACCAGATCCACACATTTGTTTGCTGTCTCCTCCAGAGTCTCTTCTGTGTGAAGCTCCCCAGTGTCAGCTGTAAGCTGTGGCTCTTCATCACCATTTTTGTCCTTTAAAAGAAGCACAGCAAAGGCAACCTGGTCAGTAATTCAGCAATGGCATGTACGCAAGTTAGTTAAAAGTTGTAATGAAGTCTGATTAAATTCTGCCCAGAGAATCTGGAAGCTTACAGAGCCAGAAAGGTCAAACATACCTTAAACTAATCATTTATTGCTGCTTGCATACCAGAGATTCACCAAGCCAGAGGTTCCCTAATGGTTTTGTTAGCTATTCATGGTAGTCCAGGGAAAGGCTTTCACCTGCACTGGTATCAGTTAAGATGTAAATACTGAGCATGACAAGTGGAATATGATCTGAATGATAATGGAGGGGAGGTAAGATGAGGAACATACTGTACCTGCTACAAAATCCTATCAAGATGTTGGTGCACAAAGAACTTTAAAGATGAAACAGTCTGGTGCTGATTTATGTGGTCCTGTTGCAATACATTCCCTTTTTTCTGTCAGTTTCAGAGACCAAATCATCCTTGTTATTGTTATTAAGTAATACATAAGGTACTAAAATTGCAGGGTGGTGGTCCAACCAGCTGAGTGTGGCTGGATTCACAGCCAAAGCTTTAAAAAAAGAGTCAGCACAGTTTTGTAATCAAAACAGAAGAACTATATATTTGTAGGAACTGCTGCAGTGATTGCAGACAAATCAAACTGTCAATATTTAAAGGCACTCATTGTAAAAATAAGAAAGTTTACAGCCTTCCAGAATTAATTACTGCCATTAATGCTATAAAATGTGGGAAAACAACTGCTGTGATGCGGGGGTCATCTTTGTATTCAGTTTTTGAAACTGGAAATTATTTACTTTTTTGTTTCACCAGGAAAGGAACTCTTGAGATTAAGAATCTATTTTGGGAGAGTATCCCGGGCTCACAAACAGCATTACCCTAGCACGTTTATCTGGAGCCCTTGGAGAAAACCTTCACAAGTACAGGGAGAACATGCAAACTCCACACAGAAGGGCCCTACCTGGGTTTGAACCCAGGTCCCTCCTGCTGTGAGGATGCAGTGCCAACCACTGAGCCACCGTGCTACTAAAAATAATTTGAAAAAACTATTAACCAGCCTGGACTTCGTTATAATACCAGTTTGTACCACAAGCTGGTGAAGTGAGACAGTATACTGTCCAGTGTGCCCTGAGTCAATCAGATGAGGAAGAAGAAATGGCGATTGTGTGAATGGTATCCTGGTGAATCAGAAGGCAAACAGACCCCGAAGCACCTGAAAGTGGACCGTTGTTACCACGAAAACCGATTCCTAGATAGAAATCACGCTGGTTTGTATGGTGGCAGAAGTGTTGCACATGATTAATGCAGTGCTATCTCCTTGCTATGACACTAGTTGTGCAGTACAAATAGAATTAGTACACAGCAGGTGTAATAGCTGCTCTTTTCCTCTCACCCACTACAGCCAGTAGTAAGCCAGGTTTTCCACTTTCAA
This sequence comes from Etroplus canarensis, assembly GCA_015106775.1. NCBI lineage: Eukaryota > Metazoa > Chordata > Actinopteri > Cichliformes > Cichlidae > Etroplus > Etroplus canarensis. Next base: position 20,867 of record VUQH01042471.1, on the reverse strand, counting down.
CATGAAGAGAAAGATTACACCAGCTAGAGAGCAGCAAGTCACAGTGAGCACACAGCAATGGATCATCAAGAGTACAGTACTTTATTAGTAGCTATAGGCAGACAGACATCATCTTTCTAAAATCATCAGTTTTTTTTACCTTGTTTATGTATACCTGATGGTAACACTAGGAAAGTAAAACACTAGCTTTTGTCTGATCCTTGTTTAGGTTCAGCAGATCTCATCGTTCAATAATACAGTCTATAGCACTTCATACAGTAGCTACCTGCCACGTGGTTATTTAGATGACCTCAAAATCAAAATGAGCTTCTCTGTGTAATTTGGGTTGGAACCTATCCCAGCTGTCATAGGATGAATAGGTAGAATGCACCTGAACGGGTTGTCGGGCCACTAACACAGAGGCACACCTATGGGTAATTTATAAATTCCAGTTAACTGAGCAAGCAACAATATACATATGACAATATAAGAGCATGAAGTCTAAAAATAAGTGTCTAATGAGTAGTTTGCAAATAAACCGTGCTTAATAGAATACCAGTGGAAGTAAGAAAGTAAAACAAAAATAATAGCTCTTCACATGGAGAGTAATATGGGCAGTGCTATTGAGAGGTATTGAGAGATTGTGTTGCACCAGATAATGAATGTTGGCACAATAAAGCATTCAGACGATGATTCTGCTTGCTAATGCTGCCAGACAAGACAGGTATTAAAAAAAACAAAAAACAAAGGCTAGGAACATCAGCGGTGGATATATGCGGATTCATAACACGACTTCCATACCGGATCGGTCGCGGCCCGGGTTAACAACGACCGCCTCCGGTGCCGTTAGCCAACAGGGTGCCGGTGGAA
>VUQH01042471.1:0-15298 GCA_015106775.1 Etroplus canarensis | reverse complement strand
AAATTTGTACTGGAATTTAGCGTGTTCCCTGGAAAATGTGACTGTTATGGGCTGCACCAACTTGAGTTCACCCCTCAGGTTTAGAGATTTGGGGAGCTGGGGACTCAACATAGAAAAGCATTTGGAAATCTTTTTTCCTATTTGTGTATATGTTGAAGGTGTCAGCCTGTTTTATCAGGGGGGTTATTAGCATTTCTTTGTTGCTGAAAAAAATACTAGCTGGTGATGGTGGATCTGAGTGTTATTTTTACTCCTGATCCTGAACACCCAGTGATCCTCAAGGGCCACCTGACATGTAACACCAGGGGCTTCACATCAAACGCAAAGAGGTCAGCTTTCCTCTTAAAGAGCCCACATGGGACATACCAGTTTTCAACTGGACACTTCTGATGATCTCCCTGTTTGAAATGGAGAATGTCTTGATTTAGCAGTAAATACAATGAGTAATTATAGCAAGAACACTGATCAGGAATATTTATTTGCTATTACACATATGTTAGTACATAATGTGTAGTATTCAGAATATAATAGGCCCTGAGCTGCTTTCAGATGTCAAGGGGCCAGTCCACATAGGACACATCAGGTTCCAAAGCGTTTATACTGTATAAACTCTCATGAGGATGTGCCTGTTTGAAGGGTAAGTGAGTTGGTAGATTATGTGATTATGTGACAAAGGTGTTTCCTAAATGTACTTTCATTTAAACAAATCATAGATTTTATCATTTGTGAGAGCGATTTTCATGTGTTAAGCTGATCAGTAGATTTTGGATACAAGTTCTAGGATGTTCACCAAGCTTTTGCCCTGTTGATGCCATTGATGCCACAATAAGCCAACAGTCTGATCAGCTGCATCGACCACATTATACTACTAAGCAACCAAGTGGGTTGGAAAGCTTGTTTTTTTTTTTACACCCATGATATGAAACAGCCATTAAAAAAATCAACTGAAATCAACAGTGACATACAAGTTTTAAATATCTTCTATAACCCCGTCTGCCATGTTCTCCAAACCAAGGACTGGGAAACCCTGCACTGTATCTGTCTCATGGGCAAGACAAGGGCCATATTTCATGTCAAGTCTCTTGCTGAAACATAAAAAGGCACTTTCAGAAATGCTTTGCAATCAATAAACTGAAATTTAAACCATCCATGTATTTCGCATTGCACTTAATCACCATATATTAACAGGATCTGAACTATTGCTGCAACATTCTCTCTGGATGTCTCACATGTTACAACCAGATGGGTCAAAAGTTCACTAAAGTCATTTACAACAAGTTAAATTAGTTTCACAACAAAGTTCCAGCAATGAGGAGCCAAAGCCACAAGCTGCAGCGTGGCCTTTGAAACCCGCTGTGCCTCAGAGTTTGAGTGCTGCATTCATCCAGTTCCTCAAACAAAAGAAGACACCTTGTTGTGTGAATCCCAGCATTCCATCTGTCTCAGCCGTGCAACTGCAAACCCATCTGTACCACATTTCCTCTCCGATCTTTGATCTACTCGCAAGTTACAAGGGAGTGTGCTAAACTGTTTCCTTCAGTGGTCATATGACTACTTGCTTCCATCTAGTGGCTATTTGCCTGAAAACCAGCAACTGCGGGAGTGTAATGATAGACATGTCTAGAAGAGCGTGCCACGGGGACGACCTTCACTTGGATTGTTCTCTGTCTTAAAGTTTTTACAATGTAAACAAAATGGCATTCTTGACAGGACAACTACAGCAATACATTCATCATTTCCCTTTAGAAGCAGTGGACCTGTGATAGTTACAGCTACAGTACAGTGCAAGCCTTGAGCCACCGCATCTTTATACTTTGCTTCCAAGGTGCCAGACATTTATGTGATTTTTAACGCAGTCTTAAGCAGTATTTCTTCAGGCTTTCTGAAGGTCTTTCAACATTTTTTTTCTCTGGCCTTTGGCCATTTGCACTCATTTTCTGGGCAGTCCTTGTACTTGACAATATTCAGGAGAATATTTTATTGTTGTTGCTGCTGGTGCTTGTTAGGCCTCTTACACTGACATATGACTCATTCATGCATAAAAAAGGCATCTAACACAACGGACACACCAGTGTTGTATCTACATATTACAGACAACCCGTTTTAAAATGGAGAGGTTACTAGCAGCATGTTGCAAAAACTCATCACTTGTTACCATTTCTTTAGTTGAATCTATAAAAAATGCCAAAGCTAAAATGGGTTGACAGGCACAAAATATTATTTTTGCACCAACATGATGATTCTCAAAGAGCTATTTGCCAACATTTTTGGCATATCTTGGCCTAGGGTTCAGTGTGTTCGTAAAAAATGTGAGAAAAATGGAAAAACAAAGGAAAAAAGAAAAAGGGTAGACCTAAAAAACTTTCCACAGCAAATGAAAAGGATCTGAAAGTCAAGTCCTTAAGAAATAGTGGAAAATAATTCAGCAAATACCCAACACAGGACCTGTGTGATCTGGCCCTTCAGCGGATCCATCTACTGTTTGCCAAAGCCTCATCAGAAATGGTTTCAGTGGAAGGATGGCAGTGAAGGAGCCAGTCTTAAAAATAGGGAAACAAGAAAAAAGGCCAAGGTAAGCCACATTACATAAGAACTGGGCTGAAAATCAGTAGCAAGAGGACTTACGAAGTGAAGAACCCAAATTTAAAATATTTGTTCATAATGTATGTATGGAGAAGGTCAGTAGAGAAGTACATCAGTAGCATCTACAGACATCTGTAAAACACACTGGAGGCTCTGCCGTGGTTTGGGGCTGCGTTTTAGCAAGTGGTGATGGGGATCTTATCAAAAATGGTGGTACTGTCAGATTTTGATCCACAATACCAACTGGAAAGTGTCTGATTGGCAAAGGCTTCATTTTTCAGCATGACAATGATCCGAAACACGCTGCCAAAACAATAAAGCCTACATGGATAGAAAAACACACAATGGAACACTATCAGACATGGATTTTCCTCCCCAGAGCCTGGATCGCAACATCACCGAAGCTGCGTGGGGCCATCTTGACAGAGAAGAGAACAAAAGGCAGCCAACATCCAAAGAAGAGCTTTGGAATGACCTTCAAGAAGCCTGGAGAACTATTTCTGAAGACTACTTAAAGAAATGATTAGAAACCTTGCCTAAGAGAGCTCAGGCTGGGACGCAGGGAATAGACCAGGTTGTCTTCCAGCCAGTAGGTTGTCAGCTCAATTCCCGGCCCCTCCAGTCTGCATGCCACAGTGTGCTTGGAAAGACACTGAACCCCAAATTTCTCCTAATCCATCCGAAAGTGAATGTTAAAATGCACTTAAAGGCATAGAATAAAGTGCTATATAAATGAAGTAAAAATAACTTTGAGAGCTCAGTTAGAGCAGAAAAACACTGTATAAGTACTAGTCTAAAAGAGTTTAGGCTGTACTGAAAAATTAATATGGTCATTCTATTTACGGTTTCACCTGTTCCCCATTTTCCCAGCAAGACATAAGGAAACGAGGGGCTCATGATTCTACAGTAAAGTCATGTGCATAATCATATTTTTAAACGGTTTATAAAAACATGCAAAACTTCATTTAGTAAGAGTTATAAAACATGTTACTCTTCTTTAAAACGAGGCAAAAACAAGCTTCACAAACATTGAACCACCAAGGACAATTTTAGGATAGATGGATGGATGGATGGATGAAAACTGATTAGATGAGGTACGATTCTTCAGAAAGATCACTGTCAACATCAAATCCATAACCTGGACATGGAAATATGAACTTTGTTAACTGACTGGTTTTATTTGATTGGGTTTTGAAATACAGAGTCAGATTTCTCACTTTAATTTTTAAAAACCAACAACAAAGAGATTTCACAAAGGATCCTTCTTACTCTAGATAATACTCTCACCACGCAAAAACCAAAGGCAAGGCTACACTTTAATAGCACTATTCAGACATACTGTCATTTGTCTCCCCTAAGTAATAAACAGGTATAAACAGAGATGGTACAAATACACACATTGTTTACTGAAGCAGACATACAGACACGTGTGTTTAAAAAAAGACTGATAGTTTTTCAAGTACTGATTTAACTTTATGCTCAGATAAAAGTGGACAGACTATAGACTGTTAGTTCTCAGTGTATATAACTTTGAAAGGAACTCTTTAAAGGACATTTCTACCTGCTTTTTTTGTCATGTCATTAATATAATATTAAAATAATATCAATACATAGGAATATAAACTTTATTTCAACTTCTATTGGTGGTCAGCAACACTGTAGCTCTGCATGGGGACTGTTCTTGCTCCTCTACACCACAGACTTTAGCTCCTGCATAGAGACTTTCCACTTCAGAAGTTTTCTGGTGACTCTGCAGTGGGGTGGGGTATATCAGAGAGGGTGATGATGAAGAGTACAGGGACTGTAGTGAGCAACTTTGTCATGTGGTGCAAGCAGAACCGTCTGTGGCTTAACGTGATAAAGAGTAAAGAACTGGTTGTGGACATGAGGAGGACAAAAACATCAGTGAACCCTGTTTCCATAGCGGAGGACTGCAAATACCAATACAAAATTGGACAATCCTTCACAGCCTCCCCATGACGTGCTGGACAGACACAGGAGCACGTTCAACAGCAAACTTGCTCCACCACGATGCTCCACAGAACGCCACAGAAAATCCTTCCTACCTGCGGACATCAAACTCTGTGACTCTTTGACTAGTTTCATATCATGTATAGAGTTCAACTTTGGAGTTGTTTGTTACATATTACATACTGACTGTTACTGATTTCCATCCCAGTTATTGTGTAATTTGGCACACCTCAGACTTTTCTCCCAAAGAAAAAAACAAGACCTTCAGAAAGCCTAGAAAACTATTGATCAAGACCACTTTAAAAAATAACAAGAACATCTGGCTCCTTGGAAGCTAAATATAAAGAAATGAGGGGTGGCACAAGACTGTTGCAAATAACTGTAATTGATTAGATTAAAACAACAGCAACAAAACTGGGCAAAATAAGCTACAACAACTTAGAAAAGTCCTGTGATAAACTGGCAGCCTGTTTATCACAGGACATTTCGCTCCATGATACCTGGGATCAGAAAAGAACAGATTTTGTATCAAACTACCCAGTTTCTCACTTGAACATGTTTGTCATACAAGAGTGACTGTTTCATCAGTAAGTAGTCTTGGCTATCTACTCTCAGTTTACTGTAAGCTTTGGCTTTTACCTGTGAACTCTGCATTTCTATTTCAGAAAGGCAGACCAACATGAGAACCAGAGAGTTGTGTATGGGAGAAAAGCATTCCATTCTGAAGCTGAGGAAAGAGGTCTAGATAGAGGTAATGTTGGGCATAAATACACAACAATATGCAAACCACTCATTAGCGTTAAACATCAGAAGGACACAATGGACTTAGTAAAAACGTACAGGCATGAGCCACAAAGGTCTAGGACAAAGTTTTATGCCCAGATGAGAGAAATCTTAACTGGAAAGGCCAAAGTATGGAGAACAGAGAGACCTCCTCATGATCCTAAACATACAAGCTCATCTGTGAAGCATGGTGGAGGCTGTGTCATGGCTTGGGCTTGCATTGCTGCTTCTGGAAAAGAGTCAATCATTTTCATTGATGATGTAACTTATATGGATGGTAGCAGAATGAACAGAATTCTGCTTAAACATACTGTCTGCCAATTAATCAACAGGTGCATTCAAACTAATCAGGGGAACTTTATTTTGTAGGAAGACAGTTAGAATTGGCCTTGTATTTGGACATCAGAATTTTTATTCTGAGCTTCTCACACTGTATCTGTGTTTTTGTTTTGTACCTCTCATCAAGTTCACTGTGCACAAGTTATGACCTTGTCTGTTCCAAAACTATAAGACAATATGACTGGTCAGAACTGGTTTGACTGGGAGACAGGCTATATTTTCTCTTTACTATTTTTGTTGTGTTAGATACGCGCTGGAAAATCAACACTCACACACATTGTTTATCACATTCCAAGAACAAAACATGGACAATGCTTGGCCCGTCCACATCAATAATAGGTGACCAGTTACAAACGGTTGCGTGTAAGTTAACCTTTGTACGGGGCAAGGCCCAGCCGAAGAAGATAAATGTGAGTTGTTTCCTGCAATCATTCTGACTGGGTTCCTGCGGGGGCTTTGTCACTTGAGCCCAGCGCTGCTATATATTTTACCTGTGACCACAATAAATATTTTGCATATGAATGGAAGATTCCTCCGGTTTTGTTCTTGGGCTTCCAATAAAAGAAAAGGGGATAACAAGACAATGATCCAAACACACCGCAACCCCACCAAATGACTTCATCAGCGGGGGATAAGGGAAGGTTTTGCACTGGCCAAGTTGATCCCCAGATCTTAATCCAAATGAAAATGTTTTAACATGTTAAAACAAAACTAGTCAAAAGAGACTCGTCATTGTCACTGTACCATGGCAATGCTCCTGTAACAGAAGGATAAAATAAGTTTCATTATAATGGGAAGCTGGCCTTTGCTTTTGGTGTTCAGTCTCTGCCAACTCTTGATACCTGAGACCCTAAATGGACTGGCAAAACCTGACTTCCTCAAGACCAGCAAACAAAAGCTTTCTTTTTTAATCTCAGAAAAAAAGACAGACATTTTCCTTTCCATTTAATTGGCCCTGTGAAAAATGACAAGTGTGTATCAAGTGGCATGCATGCAAAGAAAAAAGCTGTTCTGTATCCATGCACAACATAAAAGAAAGCTTTCATTATTGGATAGATTTTATTTATTCATATCTGCAAAAAGAAAACGTTGCTGCTTTTGTTGAGAATATTTTATTCTTATCATTTTTAAATTTAATTTGGTTTGAATTACTTGTGTGCCAGAATTTCTCACATTCGAAACAGTCTTGATTTTCCTCACTGCACATAACCTTAAAAGATTTCAAGAGGTTACTGAGCTGCGGAAATGATATCTTACATAGGATCAGATATATCTTGTATTCATCTGAAATTAAATTTACACAATCTCCTACAAATTGAAGTGACACAACAACTTCACTGCTGTCATCTTTCAGCATTTTTTACTAGATAACAGTCACTTCATTCCAACAGGGCTCGATCAGGCCAAAAAAAAAACAGAAGTTTCAGATTTAGATTAATTTTACACGCATTGTGTGGAAAAAAAACTGACTGATTAGAAAAACAAGGTCAAAAGTTATGGGTTGAATATTGAAAGAGTAAGCTTATTGCCAAAGAAGGGACTTTTCTGTAAGGAGATTTCTGCAGTATGTTGTAAAATTCTTAAGCCAATCCTTGTTTCATTATATTTTGCTTCCAAGGAGCCAGACCTTCGTGTCATTTTTTAAAAAGTGGTCATGAGAGGTGTCTGAAAGTCATGTCCTTAAGAAATGGGGAAAAAAACCTGCAAATATCTGACAAAGGAGATGGATCTGGCTGTTCAGTTGATCTACAGTTCCCTAAAGTCTAATCAGAAATGATCTCAGAGGAAAGATGGCTGTGAAGAAGCCATTCACAACAAAGGGAAACAGGGAGAAAAGTCTGATACGCAAAATTGCATAAGAAGTGGACTGAAAATGAGCTGCAGCAGGTGTTCGGAGTGATGAATCCAAATGTGAGATTTTTATTTCCAGTCATTGTCAGTATGTACAGAGGCAGTCAGGAAAGAGAGGCTGGACTTCAGCCAGTGGAGTTGGAGATCTTGTCAAAACTGATGGAATTATGAAAGCAGAAGAGTACTGTAAGGTTTTCATCTACCAAGGCATGCCATCTGGGAAGCATCTGATTGGCATTGATAAGCTTGACAGTGACCCCAAACGCACTGCCAATGCGGTAAAAGCCTACCTGGATAGAAAAGCACACAATGAAACACTGGAACTGTTCCTGAAGACTTCTGAAAGAAACGACAAGAAAGCGTGCCTAAGAGATTTCAGACTGTGAAGAATCATGATGGTCTTATCAAAAATCAACTACCAAGCTTTTTAGAAATGTACAGAATCTGCTTTTGTATTTGTATTTACATTTATGTTTGCATATTTTAAATAAATCATTACACCTATTTCCCATTTTCCAATCAAGATATATGGAAATAATGCTTAACTTGAGGCTTTTGCACAGTGCTTTAATAGGTTTAGGTCCAGAGGTCCCTTCCTGTTAAAAGGGAGTTCTTGCTTCCCACAGTCGCCAAGTGCTTGCTCGTCTGATTTCTCTCTAATACTGTAGGGTCTTTAACTTACAGTGTGACTTTTGTCGTGAACTGGTGCCATATGAATAAAACTGAATTCAACTGAATTGAATTAATGCAACATTTTTTGCAGATGATGACAGACTGACATGTTGGTCCATCTGCAGTTTTGTTTGTTTTTATGTTCTCACATATTTAAAAATTCTTCAGGTCTGGATGCGGACGAAAAGGGGAACCGTCAACCTTGGGCTCAGCTGTGTACACTTGCACACCACATGCAGTCTGAACTTTATACCACTCGTGCACAAACACTTTTTGTGGTTTCAGTTTGGAACTTTTTGATAAGTCTCGACTCAGTATCATTCTTTAACTCGTACTTGCGAGCCATGCAATCGGTTCCACCTAAATAGCAATCGTTTTGAGCAACATGTGCAAACTGTGTTGCTTTCACATTCCACAGTGGCTTACATTCAGCTCTTACTGCTGTATTAAATATCACACCGTGGCTCTTTTTCCCATGAGTCTGCTAGTAAAAGCAAAACAATAATTAAATAAAAATAGTAAATGAATGATTCATGCTAATTGCTAAGATTTGCCTTTGTGTTATTGTATTCTTTCAGCTAGTATTTGGCTTTGTTACATCGACAAAGCTAAAATGTCAGTCTGACAACTTTAGAGAGAATAAGGACAATGCTTCACTTACCCCAAACACCGGATTCTCTGTCCCCTGCTCGCTGAGTCCCATCTCTATCCTCTCTTCTGTCATGAGATGCATTCTGGTAAATGAGGCAAGGTGGTGTATAGTTGCTTCTATGAATTCCACACACACACACACACACACACAGTTGGAGTATAACTCTGACTGAGCGCAGATGTAAAAGGGACAACGTGAACAACTGCCTCACGTCACAAGGGAAAGAGAGTTACAGTCAAAAAGAGGGCGACTTGGACAATTTGTAATCTCCTCTCTGGCTCTGAAAAGCTTCTGGGCTGCTGCTCAGCGTGCACGCTTTAGTTACTCTGTCTTTGGGTCATGTGCCTGCTGTAGTGTGACAACGGACCTAATGAGGACAGTGAAGCATATCTGTCACATATTTGCAGGTTAAGGATGTGGCAGAGTTCAACATCACACCGTGTTGTGTGATACCTGACATATAGCTAGGATCACACTATTAGCAGTTGTATTAAAAAGATTATTGTGTGACTTACACTGACTCAGATTGGCTATTACTAAGAGGGAAGTATACCTTCTTTCAATTCTTTTTACATATTAAGGCATAATAAATTAAATCTGACCTGAGGTGTAAGACAGCACACAACAGATTCCACTGTGTTGTTATTGATTTAACAAAAATGAAGCCAAAATGCAGAGGCGGCGTGTGAAACTGAGACCACGCCATGATTCAATATCTTGTAGAACCATCTTTAGTGGCACTGACTTGAAATAATTGTTTTCTGTATGACTTTATCAGTCTCTCACATTGTTGTGGAGGAATTTTTGCTACAGTTCATTGAGTTTTGTGGGGATTCGTTTACGCACTGCTCTTATTAGGTCCTCCCACAGCATTTCAGTTGGCTTGAGGTCTGGGCTTTAACTGGGCCATTGCTACACCTCGAGTTTTTTCCTTTTCTGCCATTCTTTTGTAGATTTGTTTGTGTGCTTGGGAACGGTCCTGTTCCATGACCCAGTTTTGGCCAACTTTTACTGACTCTATACTTTGTGCAAAACAAGCCCACATCATCACCACTCCACCACCATGCTTTACAGCTTGCATGAGGCGTTTGTGCTCATGTGTGTTGATGTGTGCAATGTGGTGCTGTGCGTTATGCCGAACATCTTCTCTTTGGTCTTGTTGTTTGTTCATATGCGACTTCGCAAACCCAAGCCCCGTTGTTGTTGTTTTATTTTTAGAGAGAATAGACAATCCTTCGAAATAAGTCTCACCTGTCACGTCTTTCTTCTAATTGCACTGTCATGAACTTTGACATTTAACATGCTAACAGAGGCCTGTAGAGTCTACGATGTAGCTTTTGCTTTTTGGGGGGGTATTTCTCTGAGCATTTCATCCTTGAAACGTTCATTCCTGATTGTGGCATGGTGTTAAAACAACCCTGAGTGCTCCAGGCCAGCAAACTGCCAAAGCGTCTTTTATAGAGGTGGTCACAATGGCTGATGACCAGTTAATCAAGTGCATTTGAGTAGCAGTAGAGGTGTACTTAGTTTTCCACAGGACTGCACAGGGCCATCTGAAAACTTTACTTTTTCACATGACTGTAGTTCAACATTTCTTGAAAGATTCTGGATTTTAAATACTTTGAAATCCATCACCTCAGCTCAGCTTTTATAATCTTTGGGATTTTTCCACAGCTGCACCTCTGACTGACCACAAAAAAAAAACGCTTACCCACACCGTTCCTATTACTGTGCGTCCTCAAGAATGGGACACAAAATGTAAGAGGAAATAAGCATGAATACTATGTTGAACGTAACTGCACAGCATGTCCGCTGGGAAACTATTTTCCTGTTCAACTCAAAATCAATTCACTCCGCTGTCGCAGCGTGTACGTGTGACTCGTCATGAGAGTGGCGGTCACTGAGAAAAGGCTCTGCTGAGCTCGGAGCAGCTGAGGGTGAGGAATGAACGCACTTGACCCCTGAATTGACCACGTTTTGCAAAATTACTTTAATCTTGAGTCCTTCTCGCGCCGCCATCACAGTAGCATCAAATGTAAAGTCTTGAAGTCAAACAGAGTTCTGATTTCTTCTGTCTCCCATCACATAGTTTGGCCTTGACTTATCTATCTATCTATCTATCTATCTATCTATCTATCTATCTATCTATCTATCTATCTATCTATCTGTCTATGAGGGGATAACATGAAATCAGACAAATCTGATGCATCTACAGTGACAACTAGAACATTTAAAGACAGTAAAAACAGCAGTCGAAATGGTTTATATCTACCTATAAAAGACATATTTTCCTTTAGTTTACATTTCTTTTCACTTCAAACCTTTTTATTTGCCTTGTGTCATATTAATAAATCGATCACTTATCACAATATGCAAATGTTTATGCCGCATCTTAGATTTATCACTTTGATATTTTAGGACCTGCATCACCTTCTAGGCTTTGTTTCACATATGTTCATCTCTAGTTGTCTCCAAGACATTCACAGAGCCATGGGACCTCTGAAGGTGCAGGACAGGAAGATGTACAACTGCTTTGATAGAAGGATTTGGTTGAATTGCGTAGCTGAGTACTGTGTCTATGCACTGCACCATGCAGAGATGACTCAAAGGAGTGAAAACAGCTTCTGATTGTTGGTTTTAGAAGTGTATCCTGAAGGGAGAATGAAGTTGAGGTGTAATTCTTTGAACAGCCACCCCACTGATTTTCTTATATATCTCTTTCTTTGTGTACATTCATCTGCGATACAAAGAGACCTCGGTGTTTGAAAGTGTGAATAATGTTTTAGTCGTATCCATGTCTAGAGAGCAAAGAAACATAAGCAGTAACACTCAGCAGGACACTTTTAAGGTGCCAGTATCAATCCGTTACACAACTCTCCTTCAAGCTGTGTATTTATGTTTTGGGTTTTTTTTTTATTGTTGGCTCCCGCTTGTCTTCTAAATGCATCTTGCTGGGGTTTTTTTTTTCATAAAGCTGTGATTTACATTTAACACAGTAGGTGTCTGAAGGGATTTGGCATCTCAGCCCACAGTTCTCAGCAGTGTTGTGGTGAGTGTTTTAAATGAAAAAACAAAGGATCACAACTAAATAATTTTGTTGTTGATTATTCCAGATTTACTGTACATAGAAGGCCAATTTTCCAGATTGCATACGCACTTGCAAATTATAGCTAAACATAGTGGAATATATTACCAAACAGCTCTAGCACGGAGGCAGTGACTGATGAAACATGTGAAAAGAATGGATCAAAGGTTAGTTTCCAGACTTTGGTTAACCGTGGGCCCTTGTGATGCATTCGCACGGTGAGCCCTGACCCGCGTGCAAATACTTTATTGAGCATGTGGTCCTGTCACAGCTAAGGCCAGTGCATACAGTGCAGTGGTGCTGTGATACTTTGGCAAAAAATCACAGCAAGAAAGAAAAGGTGGATAATCTGCATACAAAGCACCCGTCTGTGGCAGGAAGGAGAGGGTGTTTCCTCACCCTTACAAGAGGTTAGCTTTAATTATACCTTACTGCTTTATCGGGAGAAGGAGTGTTTCTAGAGGGTCACTGTCTGTCATTTCTACAAGGCTCAGACAGGGTTGAGTTTGTGCAGAAAAACTGTAGAAACTTACCTGAATCTGTGTAAGGAGAAAAAAATGGTCAACCCTGACGAGTTGGGTTTTGGACAGTGATACTTTTATTTGGTAATTTTTCCTTTGTAAACCACCACAGGAGTCACTTCCCCAAGTGGAGGAGTTTAAATCTCAGGGTCTTGTTCATGAGTGATGGAAGGAAGGAGCGTGAGATTAACAGATGGATTGCTGCATGCTGTTTCCAGTCCATTGTGGTTAAGAGACAGCTGAGCATGAAAGCAAAGCTGTCAAATTACTGATCTACGTTCCCACCCTCACCTATGGTCATGAGCTTTGGGTAGTGACAGAAAGGATTAGGTCAAAGATACAGTTAGCTGAAATGAGTGTCCTCTAAAGGGTGGCGTTGCTCTCCTTTAGCGTTAGGGTGGGGAGCTCTGAAGTTCAGGAGGGCATCAGAGTAGAGTCGCTACTCTTCCACATCGAAAGGAGCCAGCTGAGGTGGTTCAGGCATCTAGTTAAGATGCCTTCTGGGTGCCTCCTAGTTGAGGTGCTTTGGGTATATCCCACTGGGAGGAGGCATCAGGGCAGACCCAGGACATGCTGGAGAGATTATGTCTCTCGGCTGGCTTGGGAATGCCTTGGTATTCACCTCGGAGATCAAGAAGAGGTGGCCGGGGACAGGGAGCTCTGGGCGTCTCTGCTCTGGCTGCAGCCCCTATGAACCTGAATAAGCGGCAGAAAATGGATGGACAGATGGACAGACAAACAACATGCGATCAAAGTATAGACTTTCAGCTTTAATTCAAGGGTTTTAACAAAAGTAGTGTAGTGGTTTGCACATTTGCCTTTGAAGCAAAAGGTCCCTAGTTCGATTCCAGGTGGGGGCACAAGCCCCTCTCACCATGGAGGGTTGTGTCAGGAAGGGCATCTGGCGTAAAGCCTCTGCCAAATTACCAATGCGGATTAATCCACTGTGGCGACCCCTTGGTGGAGTATACAAGGGAGCAGCTGAAAGGTACAGTACATTGAATTAACTGTTTAGGGACTGCAGTCATGACCCCATTACGAAAAGCAGTTGAACAAACTAATACCGTTTTAAATCAGGGATTGTTTTTAATACTTGGATGGAAATCCTTTGCAGTTAATGCCTGTCTGAAGTCTAGAATCCATGGACATCGCCAAATGCTGTTTCCTCCGAGATGAGATGCTCTGCCAGGCCTTTACTGCAGCTGCCTTCAGTTGCTGTTTGTTTGTGGGTCTCTCTCTCCCTTCAGTTTTGTCTTCAGTGACTAAAAAGCTACTCTACTGGGCTGAGATCATTTCTCTGACTTGGCCATTTGCTTTGAGAAACTCTTCTGCTGCTTTTGCGGTATGCTGTGTGTCATTATCCGTTTGCACAGTGAAATGCAAATCAATCAGTTGTGCAACGCGTCAAAACTCATCCTGCTATTTCTACCATCACATCATTAATAAACACTACTGACCTGGGCTCTGTTCTATGAAGCAAGTTCAGGCCATGAAACTGTATCAGTCACCTGTGTCAGTCAATTGTCCAATTACTTTTAAGCCTCTTCTCTGAGTACAGAGAGAAAGCCAGATACAGGGAGAGCAGAACCCAGCACAAAACAGGGCACACAGTAATGATATCAGACCTGACACTGATTAAGTAAGATATAAAAAGGAGACATTGGGGTGGAAGCAGGTTGCAAAGCTGCTTGCGGGGGCAGCAACCATAAACACATCACAGCAGATTTGATGGCCTATATGAGATTTTCCAGTTGGCAGAGATGGAATGTATCAGCTGACCCACCAGCTGATGCAGACTGGCTTTGAGATCGGCCGATAGTCCAGGATAGCCTTGAGTTTGTCGTGGGTTTACAGAGAGTTGGATTGAAATGCTGGGGTCAAGGCAGACTTCTTCTTTCAGCTGCTCCTGTTAGGGGTCGCCACACTGAAACATCTGCCACCATCTCACTCAAATCATTCCTACCATCTTCTTCTTCTTCTTTTGGCTGCTCCCTCTAGGGGTCTCTCCATCTCACCCTATTCTTTGCTTCCTCGTCCCTCAGACCAACGCTCTACACATCTCCTTCACTAAATCCATCAATCTTCTCTGTGGTCTTCCTCTTCTCCTCCTGCCTAGCAGCTCCATCCTCAACATCCTTTGTCCAATATGTCCACTATCCCCCCTCTGAACATGTCCGTATCATCTCAGCCTTTCCTCTCTGACTTTGTCTCCACACCGCTCAACCTGAGGTGTCCCTCTGACATACTCATTTCTAACCCTGTCCATCCTGGTCACTCCCAGCAAAAATCTTCAACTCAGCCACCTCCAGCACCACCTCCTGTCTTTTTGTCAGTGCCACCGTCTCCAAACCATACATCATGGCAGGCCTCTCCTCTGTCTTGTAAACCCTCGCTTTCATTCTTATTACTATCCTTCTGTCACAAAGCATCCCTGACACTCGTCTCCACCCACTCCACCCTGCCTGCATTCTCTTCTTCACCTGTCTTGTGCTCTGTCCATTGCTTTGAATGGTTGACCTCAGGTATATAAACTTGTCCACCTTCACCACCTCTACTCCTTGCATCTTCACCATTCCACCTGCCTCCCTCTCATTTATGTACATGTACTCTGTCTTGCTTTTATTGACTTTCATTCCTCTTCTTTCCAGTGCATACCTCCACCTCTCCAGGCTCTCTTCCACCTCCTCATGACAGACCACAGTGTCGTCTGCAAACATCAGCGTCCACGGAGACTCTGTCATGGTCTGCCTTTAGTTTGGGTTTTTGTGTTTGTTTCCTAGTTCTGTTTGTTCCATTCTTTGCCCCATGCCTTGCCTGTTCTCCTCTGTTCGTGGTCTTAGT
>VUQH01042470.1:26444-67257 GCA_015106775.1 Etroplus canarensis | reverse complement strand
CTCATTTCTAATCCTGTCCATCCTGGTCACTCCCAGGGAAAATCTCAACATCTTCAATTCTGCCACCTCCAGCTCCGCTTCCTGTCTTTTTGTCAGTGCCACCGTCTCCAAACCATACATCATAGCAGGTCTCACTACCGTCTTGTAAACCTTCCCTTTCACTCTCACTGCTATCCTTCTGTCACAAAGCACCCCTGACACTCATCTCCACCCACTCCACCCTGCCTGAACTCTCTTCTTCACCTCTCTCGTGCTCTGTCCATTGCTTTGGATGGTTGATCCCTGGTATTCAAACTCATCCACCTTCACCACCTCTACTCCTTGTATCTTCACCATTCTACTTGCCTCCCTCTCATTTATGCACATGTACTCTGTCTTGCTTCTACTGACTTTCATTCTATCTTCTTCTAACTACACTCTGTAAACATCTGGCAGCTGCTGGAGCTCTGTGAGAGGAATGTTGTCTCGTTTCAGTTGCTCAACAGTCCCGGATCTTCTTTGTTTAATTGTTTCACAATGTGCCAAATGTTTTCAGTTTGTGAAAGGTCTGGACTGCACACAGACTCTTCTACTACAAAGCAATGCTGTTTTAATAGCTACATTATGCAGTTTAGCATTGTCTTGCTGAAATATGCAAGGCCAAGGTGCTTTTCCAGATGTACAAGTTGCCAATACCAAAGGCACTAATGCACCCCCATACCATCAGAGATGCAAGCTTTTGAACTGCGTGTTGATAACAACATGGATGGTAGCTCTCGTCTTTAGTCTGGACGACATGGCGTCCATGATTTCCAAAAAGAATTTCAAATTTCTGACCACATATTGGTTTTCAGCCGTGTCCCTTTCGCACAGAGATGTTTCCAGAAGCTTGGAATCTTTCGATGATATTATGTACTGTAGATGATGGGATATTCAAAGCCTTCTGAAGATTTCCGAACCTCTGCCCGTCTTTACTTCTCTAAGGTGCTCTTTTTATACCCAATCCAGTGCTGCCTGTTTCCAGTTGAATTAATTATTTGCAACTCCCTCAGTGGCTTCTTTTTAGTACCGCTTACTTTTCCAATCTTTTGTTGCCCTTGTCTCAACTTTTTTGAGACGCGCTGCTCCCACTGAAGTCAACATGTGCTGGTATTTTTTTCATGAAATAATAAAATGTCTGACTTTAAACATTTGTAAAAATAATATTGGTTTATGAGATTTGCAGATCACTGTATATTTATGTTTCACGCAGCGTCCCCACCTTTTTGGAATGGGTGTATTTGAAACTAGATTAGACGTGTTAAAGACGGTAACACAGGTGACTGTAGCTGCCTGTAAGGACTTACAAGACAGAGATGGACATTGTATCTCAGACCTTGTGGGAAAGAGCTTTCCTTTTCTGGTGACCGGCCCGGGTGTTTGTCAGCAGCTTGTTTATTGAGTCACATAAAGGGTCTTTGATAGCTGCCAAAGAGTCCGCAGATGGAAACTAAACTCCTGTTACTGTTACCCTCTCAGAAAATGATCGTTTCACAGAAACTAACCAATTTTCTCTCCTTCCTCTTTCCTCACCTAAGCCCAAATCTTACCCCCGCAAAATTTGTCCCTACGGTGGATTGATGACTTTACGCCAGAGTTGTCCTGGGCGCCGCCACAGCATTCATTGACACACTGCTCTTATGAGGTGATTAAAGAAACCAACGACAAAGAGGACTTCATGATTCATCAGTCAGCTGGTGTAAGTGTACCTACATGTGTCCGCTTTATTTAAAAGCTCATGTTCTTATTGGGCTTTAAAAAAGCCTTATATTCCTTGGTTTCTAATGGCAAGAGTGTTTCTTGGACAAGTGCACATGTACTCTCAACAAAGTGCTGGAAGCAGCAGAGTTTCAGTATTTGCATACTGCTGGAAAACATTTTCAGATAACCAAAGTATGTTTGCGTTCTTTCTCAGTAAGCTCAGGGCATCCATCAGAGATCAAGGAGTTTGAGGGTTAACTGTGGTTCAACCTGAAACTCAGGGAGCCTGATTCTTCTCATTTTCTTTTTAAAGTGGTCTTAGCAATAGTTCTCCAGGCTTTCTATAGGTCTTTCAAAGATTTTCTTTGGACAGTGGTTGCTTTTTCACTTTTTTTACGTCAGTCTTTGTGCCTGACCATTTTCAGAGGAATTTTTTTGTTAAGGCATTTAACACTGAACAGTGAATCACTCAAGCATAAAAAAGGAACTTCGCACGAGAGATGGACCAGTGTCTGCACTCAACGATTGAGCAAAGAACCAGTGTTTAGCCACTTTGTTATGTGCAACCTGTTGCAAAAAGACATCATTTGTTCCCATTTCTTTAACTGAATCTGTGAAAATGTCAACGATTACCCAGTTTGACAGGCGTAAAACAGATTTTTTGCACCAAAGCCGAAAACTTGACATATCTCGGCATGGCGTGTCCTTAAAAATGTGAGGAAACCGGACAAATTTAGGACAAAAGAAGTGGCAGGCCTAAAAAGGTATTGACAGCACCTGAGCAGTATGAGAAAGTCATGTCCTTAAAAGACAAAAAAAAAAATTCAGCAAAGACCTGACACAGGAGACACGAGACCTGAGAGATGCATCTGATCCTTTAATTCAGGGGTCCCCAACCCCCGGTCCGCGGATCATTTGGTACCGGGCATCAAAGAAAAAATTTTATAGTTAAAATGTTATTTTTCTTTCATCAGTCTTCCGCATCTTATTTTGAACAACGACCCTTTCCACCCTTGCGTCACTACCACGCCATTTCACGCATCAGCGACATAAGCTAACCCTTGAAATAAAATGAGTCAGTTCACTGGCGAGCTTTTTCGGGAAGGAACGAGCAAGCGATGGGACAGAAGATAGGTCGCAGACTGCCAGCAAAAAGAGAGCTGCATTTAAAAGAAGATACAAAGATTCTCACCCAAGTTACGGGTTCATTGCAACAGGTGATACACAAGCTCCTCACCTGCTGTGATCGACGGAAGCCACGAAACCCTCAAAACTGCTTCACCACATTGAGACAAAACACCCAGCGTTAAAAGACAAAGCCCTTGGAATTTTTTGAAAGAAAAACACGTGAACATGAAGAACAGACACAGTTACTGAGTGCCACCACTTCAATAAATGTGTCTGCGCTGAAAGCATCACGTCACTTTCTCCCATCACTCACAGATGGGCTCCCATGGAATTGGTGTAATTGCCTAAAAGATAAAGTACATGATGACTTGCTGACAGTCAGCAGTTTAAACGCTGGTAAGGAGGGGAAATATGACGGTGAGCACATTGCATGCAGCTGTATCTGCATGCATGTTTTGGGACATGTGCAGAAGTGGACAGTATGTAGGACATTTTGTTAGAAGGCGTGGCTTCTGGGAGAGAAACAGATGGAACTGTTAAAGATGTAATGATGTGTTTTTTATTGTGTGGAGTACAGACATCGCTGTAATTAAGTAAAGATTTCAATCAGATGCACAACAGTAACTGCTGAGCAGGACGTGACCTCATCTGAACTATGTAGCCTGGCCAAGATTTACACATTTACACAACTTACTACACAATAAACATTTCTGAATTTGGGCTGCCCTTGAACCAAATTATCTGCTACATGTAAATTTGATTAATACTGCCCTACATAAAATCCTTGTTCACCAATATATCCAATATAATCTTTTTCAGCTATAAATAAACATTACCGTTATCATTTTTTCTAACAGTAAACAAGTTACTGAGCCTTAAAAGGATATAGTTTGTACTTAAAAGCCTGTAATTGACAATATTTCGTAAAGGAAACGTAGGAAACTTCTTTTAAACACAAGTAATCAAATGATTTATGGTGCAGACATACTGAAAAGACTCCAAAGACAGTCCAGAAATGTGAACAATGAATGCACAGAGTCGAAATGTAAATACTTTATATGATAATACACAAAATAAATCCTTTATATTACAATACACAAAGGAATCACGTAACATGACGCATTTTACAGGGGTCCAGAAACATCCGTCTGGGCTCTGACGCTTTATTGGCAGTCCTCCTCTCCACTTGAGCCGGAAAACAAGACCGGAAGTACACACTGCACAGGTCACGTACCTTCTCTATATAAAGTGTAACTGTTGGAATCAGATTACAGACTATGAACTGGCAAAAGTTTTTGTTATTGGAACCGCCACGCCTCTACCCGGTTCGCAGAAAAATTTCGTACATGAAACCAGTTCCTGGTACAAAAAAGGTTGATTACAAAACTGCTCACAAAAGCCTGAAGGTGGCTGTCATAAAGCCAGACAACAGAAGGGAATGAAGAGACTCCACTCAGACAAGTCTCCAGGCCTTTATGGTGTAAGCCCTAGGGTCCTCAAAGCTTGCGCCTCCAGCTTTGTGGAGTGTTGCATCACATTTTCAGGTAGAGCCCAAATCTGAAAAGGGTCCCCGTGCTGTTGAAGAAGTCACGCCTCGTGCCTGTGCCAAAGACGTCACATCCCATTGGCACTAAGGCATACAGACCCACGGCACTGATATCACACGTCATGAAGACCCCGGAGAAACTCATCCTATGGTCAGCCCTCAGATGGAATCTCTTCCAGTTCGCCTACCAGTCCTGACTTAGAGTTGAGTACAGCATTATCTGTGCTCAACCAAACCATGTCTACATCCACCTGGACAGGTGGATGCCTCCTTTGTGGCATGGATTGTTGACTACCTGACTGGCAGACCACAGTCCGCAGCACTGCGTGTTGGACAGCGTGGTCAGCAACACCGGAGCCCCACAGGGAACTGTTCTTTCTCCCTTTCTCTTCACCCTCCACACCACAGACTATAGCTACTACAGAGACTTGCCACTTTGAGAAGTTTTCTGATGGCTCTGCAGTAGTAGGGTGCATCAGAGAGGGTGATGAGGAAGAGTACAGGGCTGTGGTGGGCAATTTTGTCACATGGTGCAGACAGACCTATCAGCAGCTTAAAGCGACAAAGACAGAGGAACATGTGTAATGAGTAGCAACAGGTCTTATGGGGTGATGAATTCAAAGTTGACATTTTTGGGTTCAAAAAGGAGGTCAGGACAGAGCAAGTGTCTACAGCCATCTATAAAACACAGTAGAGACTCTGTCATGGTTTGGGGCTGCATTTCAGCCAGTGGTGTTGGGATCTTGTCAAAACTGAAGGAATCATGGATATAGAAAAGCACCATCAGATTTTGATTCACCGTGCAGACACACTAGCAGTGGCTTCATTTTTTATCTCGCCAGTGATCCCAAACACACTGCCAGTGCAGTAAAAGCCCACCCGGACAGAAAAACACACAATGTAACAGTCATGTTTTGGCCCCTGGACTTCAGTATTATTGAAGCAGTGTGGGATCATCTTGACAGAGAACGGAAGAAAAAGCAGCCAACATCCTAAGAAGAGCTTTGGAACGTCCTTCAAGAAGCCTGGAGAACTATTCCTGAAGACTGCTTAAAGAAATTTTGCCAGAGAGAGCTCAGACTGTGCTGAAAAATAAAAGCTGTCGTACCAAATATCGACTTTCAAGACCATTAGAGTTGTACAAGCTCTATTTCTGTTTATGTACTATATTTCTGTTTATGTTTACACCCATTCATCAGTATCAGTGTGTGTGTGTGTGTGGGTGTGTATGTTACACAAAGTGCTGTATAAAGGGTAAATATAGCCTGTAGTATAAACAATCAGTAAAACTAGATAGGTTTTCTATAAATGGCAGTCTTTTTAACAGAAGGGCCATAAACTGACACACACACACACATTCCTGTACTTGCTCCATAGTGAGGACTGGGTAAAATGCAAGAACACACACATATACACACACACAAACAAACACACACACACACACACACACACAGTCCTTCATGAAAAACAGTTTCACATGATTTTTTTTTTTTAACTACCTTGCCTCAGTGTTAGTACTACTAAGATTGTTGCCTGATTCCCTCAGTGAGTTTTTTTTTTCTCTGGTTTCTCTGTTAACAGTCTCCATTCAGCGATTACACCATAATGGAGGGAGGATTTTTGAAATTTTCTATCTCAACTAATTGTAATGAATCAGTGAGTGAGAAGGTGGTCCTAAACCAAACTCACCCAGGTAAGCTCATTCTGATCACCACTGGTTCAACGTTTTGCTTTTAAGCCATATATGGAGCGAATTGCTGTCTCTGTATTTGTTTATTGAGCCGTGTGTGTGTGTGTGTGTGTGTGTGTGTGTGTGTGTGTGTGTTTCTTGCTCCCAGATCTGGTGAAGAATTTGAAGTGCTACGTCTATTCCCACAACAAAACTAGCTGCTCCTGGTCACCAATCTTTCATTCACCGGAGCCCCGATTTTTCTATCGGTATGTGCTTTTCTTTGTGTATGTGTGTGTGGGTTTGGGGATGCTACTGCTGTACGTTCGCGGTTGCGTCAGACTACATCATAAAGTGAAATTTCCCATTACACATTTGTGTTGCAACTTGTGGCACTTCCTGACAGACAGCGGTTAACGTTTGTTTTAGCCACATAAGAGCCCAACTGTGCTCAAGTGGAAGTGATGAGCCGGAGTTCAATCAGGGCTGAATTCCTTTTGTTCATTGGCTGTTGTTTTTCATCATGTGCAGGGGTGGGGTGTTAATATACACAAAACCAAGCCATATTTTGCAAGATAACATTAAAAGAAGACGGTTAAGTGTTACCTCCAGCCGACAGTACCCCTGGGGGCTCAACGGACTACAGTTTAAGATAATGCCTTTAAATAGGCAAAACTTAAGCAAATTAGGAAAAAGTGCAGATGCAGGATAGAAAAAAAACGTCACAACCAAATACTGAAGCACACATCAGTTCTCTTTCTGCGAGATCTAGTGAAAAGAACAAGTGTTATATTTCTTTATATAGCCAGATTACAGCGTGTGTCATCGCAGGGTGCTTTACACAGTATGGTCAAGAACTGCATGTGCTGTAGAGAGAGGAACTTGCCCTTTTCCCTCGAGCAAGCACTTAGTGACAGTGTGAGCTGGGACGGGAAAAACCGGAAACCCCCGGCAGGACCACGCTCAGGGAGAACAATTCGTGAAGCTGAGCACAGCAAACTAGCTCCCCACGGTCGCCAACCACTAGAGATGCATCCCCAGGAAGCCCTAATTTCTTCATGAATGTTGACCTGACCCTGCTTGATTTGACGTGATGTTAGATACCAAAGGCAATTTTTTTTTCCCCATGCAGATTAGATGATTAAAAACCCTCGTATCTAGCAGCAAAGTTGATTCCATAATATCCCTGAAACAGCAGACGGCAGCGGCGGCAATTATGGCGCGGTGTCACCATGGAAGTATATGATCGCTCAGTAAGTTTGGTTTTTGTTTCGTGCAATCAGATTGGATGAATAGTCACAGAGATTGAAAGCATTTTACAGAAAACGCCACTGGGTGACTAATCCGTATTTTCAAAAGGGCTAAAAACTCTAATGAGTGCCAGATCTCACAGAGGACTATTACTATGCCAAAATTCAAAATGCTACTTCAAATATTTTTGCATTATCATGCTTGCACAAAGGACCTTCTGGTGGTTGCGATGTAGGAATGCGTCAGCATGAGAGTGCATGATCCCGTAACCAATTTTTGTTTTGTGCAGCTGGAACGAACATTCAAATAGCGGCACATCCGTATTTTCAAAATGGCTAAAAAGCTGATCGGTTCCAGGTCTCATGCAGGTCTATCATTGTGCCAGAATTCAAAATTCTGCATCAAATAGTTTTTGCGCTATCGCAAGGAAACAAAGGGTTTGTGGCAGCAGCGGTGGTGGCATTGATGATTTCATCATATCCCCGCTTTTCGGAGACTGAATTTTTTTTTTTCCTTTTTTTCTATCCAGCATCTTGACATGCAACGTGGTAATCTTGATGCCTTCCTGTGCCGAACAGCTTTGCTTTGCCAAGTGACGCTCAACAAACTCCTCTTGTTGTATAATTTGTGACAAACTTTATTGTTAAATAATGTGAAGTTATTGCACCTGACAGGTGGAGGAGACAGAAAAGCGAGTGATCCGGCACCTGGTCCGTTCCAGCTTTTAATTTTTTTACCCCACAAAACGCTGCTGTTTCAGCGCTAAAACTACTGCTACCTAAAAGACAAGTAAAACACATTCAGCAGCGGCGTTTAGAGGAGACTCACAAAGTCAATCTGGTAAATACTCCTTCTGAGGAAGCACACGCTGATCATCTCCATCAGACGCTCCCACAGATGTGAGACCTGAAGCTTCTTAATTTCAGCTTGTTGAATTGCAGTTATGCCCCAGAGCTTTTATATTTGACTCCCAACAGTCGAAAGCCTTTTCTCTGCGGGGCGTCACTGGAAAAAATGCTTTGTGCGTTTGTTGGCTTTGGAGCTGATGGAGCAGCCACATTTGGCCGTCATTCATGGGATCAGTCTCTAGTTTCAACTTGCTTCCATGACATTGTGAAACACAAAACAAAGCTGATTCACTTTCACATTTTATTGACTCTCTAACACTGAAGTTCTGCTCTTGACCTTGGCAGATGGAGCTGGGTGGGCCTCCATCCCTGTCCAAAGATTTGCAGATGTGGGTAAAAGAGCAGTCATGCCCTTCAGATGACCCCCCCAGTAGTAGAAGCAATAAGCAATAGGCCTATTGAAGTTAAGTGGCACACCTGGCTGGGGATTTGATTTTTACCTCCGCCAAGGAGGTTATGTTTTCGTCAGCGTTGGTTGGTTGGTTTGTTTGTTTATGTGCAAAATAACTCAAAAACGTATGAACGGATTTGGCTGAATTTTTTTTTTTAATGGATTTGGCTTCATAAAAGGAAGAGGTGGTTAAATTTTGGGAAGAATCGGGTGATGGGATCATGCCCTGCTGACAAACATACAACAGGTGGGGAGAAGTAAAGTACAGTAATGCTAAATTCTGGGCCAAAGTCCATTTCCTTATACTGGTGCTAACATTCATTTTGTAGGATTGTGGACTTGTGATAATTACCTCCGGATCACGCTTGGCGGAGTTCTGTGCTCTATGAGTGCTTTTCTAGTTTAGCTTATTAAAATAGTGTTTAACCATTTTTTCATGGTCTGCAAGAGGAAAACAAGCTGCTAAGAACATTGTGAATATAAATTAAAAAAAACATTTCACTATTCCTATTAGGGCTGTGGTTACGTGTTTTAAGTTCTGAGCTTGTTTAGCTGATGTTCATAATTGCTCTCTAAACATTACATCAACAGCAGTAATAAATAATATGCTCTCTTCAAAGTATACAGTCCCCCCCTCTCTCTAAGAGACACAGCGCTCTGAGACCTGGCTCGCTAAGAGACCTGGGTGGAAGACTGTAGACTACCCACCCACTCAAGCACTGAAAAAAGTACTTGTGTTTGCCGTGCTGCTTTTTCCGCTTGCTGAACGAAAACCAAAATATTTTTTCACTTGGTGGGCAAGATACTTGTCCGGTTGGGCTGCACCTAGCCCTGCCCTTAGCTAGAGCTGACCTAGGAGAGGAGCCTCTACTTCCCATTTTGCTTTTGAAAACTCTGAGAAATTAAGCCTACACTGTGAGCACGAAGCATCATGAGATCTTTGAGATATGATGAAGCTGGTCAATTAAGGGCTTTATATGTGGCGAGAAGGGTTCTGAATGTGTTCCACACTGCCATTTACAGCCATTTATGATTGTAGATGTGTAGATATCCTATTCTTCCTCCACACGCCAAAGAGCAGTTGGTGTAGCTAGACCTTAGCGCTGATATCGTCCATCTTCGATGGCTGTATGACTGGTTTAGCCTGCCAGCTGAAACGGTTTACCAGGGCATGGTGCTTGGAGCCATCATGTGAGAGATTTAGGAGATGAATGTGGGCCAGTGATGCTCGTCCACCCAAAGGTGCATTAAAGGTGCTACCTCTATCCAGAGCCCCAGATGCCCCAGTGTTCCACACTAAAATGCAATGTTTCATCCAACTTGGCCATTGAGAGCCGTTGGTATCCAAAAACTATAAAACATCTAAATGACCTGCGCTGTTGCACTTCACATGTCTGCTGTAATTTACAGTCAACCTGCCATGCACTGTAAATACTTGCCAGAATACCAAACTGCATCCAAAAAAAAACCCCTCAAACAGAAACACCTCTGTTGGTGTGTTGCACAGCATCTATCAGCTAAAACCAGATCTCGCCGGATTTGAATATGACCTCAGTGCTGGCTTATTCCCTGAACTGGCCTCAGGAAAAACTGTCTGTACGATGAAGAATTCTATCACATAACAATGTTGTGTATTCCACTGGACTTTCTTATCCAAGAAACCTCATTCGTCATATTGAAGTTCTAATGATGCTTGAAAAATCACACAGAAATAGCGCAGCACCAGTGAGTATTAAGTGTTGTTGCACACTTAATTATCACCTGAAACTTGTTTGCAAATCCTTTACTGGCTCACCCATCTATATTTGGCGTCAGTGTCTGGTCGACAAAAGCGGCCTTTTAAGTGTGCGCGATAATGAGGCCACGGTGTAGGATTTTGCAAAATCAAAGAACATAAACTATTTTCTGCGGGGTTTTTAATCGATTTCATGTGTGTCCCCAAAGGATGGGCTTAGGGCTAAGAGTTAAAGGCAGAGGAAAGCTGGAAAGTATTAACTGACGGAATTGGCAGTTTATGAGAGAGACTGGCAATAAGAAACATTTCTAGGAACATGTCACATGAGACTAAAGTGGTGCTTTTGCTTCTTCTTTCTCCGAATTCACCGAAAAGATAAGAAACACACATCAAAACTGGCTGACTGACTGATCAGAAAGCACACAGTCTGTCAGCACACCTTGCTTAAAGTTTGAATCTAGATGATGTAGATTCCCTGCATTCCTGCCATTATGGTTTGCATGAATGCTAATTTCATGCAGGTGAACTTGAGTAAAAGTCCTTGTTGTTGTTCCTGATCATATTTCTTATAGCGTCGCACCCCATCTTGGCCAAAAATAACTGGCCCAAAGCAATAGCTCGATTTCAATCAGGTGTAAAAAGCCTAGTCTCGTTATGCATAGATGAGAAACATTGCCAAGTTCAGACCAGTACTTTCACATAATATAACTCAACACCTTATCTAAACTTTCATTTTCTCATGAGTAGATTATTCAAACTCCCTGTATACATGCCTACATGGTGCAGTTTCCCTCCTTTGATTCATGCGAAACATTGCGGCAGCAAGACGCCTCGCAAACACTCAATGCAGGGAATGAATCGCTCCAGTCCTCATCGAGCTACACTGGTTTCCCGTACACTTCAGAACCCAATATAAGGTTTAACTGGCCCTTAGATGCCCTTCCTGACTCAACCCTCCATGGTGAGAGGGGCTTGTGTCCCCACCTGGAATCGAACCAGCGACCTCTTGCTTGTACAGCAGATGTGTAAACCACTTTGTCACTCTTAGAACATAGCCCATTTTGTAGCAAACCACTCAGTTTTTCAAGTGAGTAGACGTATTCTAACATGGTGTTTCTAGTGTCATGTAAGATTGAGTGATTAATTGTTAAGTAGCCCTGGATATAAACTCCAAGTTCAAGCTTTGTTTTTCACCTGTAAAGATTGTATTTGTGGTTAAGAAGGGTAGCACAGCATGAAGACCTGAGCTGTCTGTGGGAGAAAATAATGCCATTCTGAAGCTGACAAAAGGGGGAAATCCATCAGAGGTATTTCAGAAACAATGGCCATTGCCAGCTCCGCAGTTTGGAATGTCCTGATAAAGAAGGAACCCAGGATGGCTCAAACTGATTGCCCAAGGAAAACAGCATCTGATGGCTGACAAATAGTAAGAGCAGTAAAGAAAATCCCCACAAGAACAGCCTGTAACTTCATGAAGATCCTCCAAAGAAATATCACAGTCCACTTTTAGAAGGAGACTTGGAGAACAACACTGAAGATGCAAACCACTCATCAGCTGTACAAATCAGAAATCCAGATTGCAATTTTCAAAAAAAAAAAAAGTAGAGAAATAAGCCACAGCAGTTCTGGAACAAAGTTTTATGGCCTGATGAGATAAAGATGAACCCCCACCAAAGAGATCTGCTCAAAGAAGGCATCTGCTCATGATCCTAAACATACAAGATCATTTGTGAAGCATGGTGGAGGTTGTGTCATGGCTTGGGCTTGCATAGCTACTTCTGGAACAGATTCGATCATTTTTTTTGGCAATTTATGTCATGATAGTAGCAGCAGAACAAATGCGGGAGTCTACAGAACCATGTCTGCCAGTTTAGGGAGAAATGCATTTTATTATGCAGCTAGACAATAATCCAAAACACACTCACTGCCATCAGGGCAAAAATGGAAGGTTCTGGACAGGCCAGGTCGATCACCAGCTCTCAACCCAACTGAACATCCTGAAGGGAAGACTGAAGGAGGAAACCCTGCAAAACAGATAGCAACTAAAAGCCTGGGAAGGCTTGACTAATGAAGAAACAAGAAATCTGATGGAGTCTATGGGTTGTAGGCCTGATGCAAGAAAAATGCAACCACCAATCATTCTATTCCATTACCTTAGCTAAGTTAAGAAAAACTGGGTTGAATATAAAATTTGTTGTGTTCTATGTTGTTTAACATATTTAGATGCAAATACCAGGGAATAAAAGCTGAAATTCTGCTGCCTCTGTTCTCATTCCTCTTCCTTTCACAGCAAAAACAAACAAATTGGCCTTGCTGTTCCAATACTTTAGTAAGGGAAAGAACTCTTAACACCAGATCCCTCACATCAGCAAATCAATTACGGTGACAAGTTTTAATACAAAGGGGTAATTTAACTTCAGTTTTAGCCCTGATGCGGTGGAACAAATTCCTCTTAAGCTCATTTCAAAAATACCTTCTTTTTTTTTTCTAAACCTACCTGTGTAGATGGGCGTTTATGATTTACTCCTGAATTTTTATTCTTGCCTTCATCATTTTTGATTTTTTAAATTGTTTTTTATATTTTGAAATGTTTTAGATGCTCTCTTTTTGGGTAATTTCTGTGAAGCACCTTGTTGTGTTACATGTTAGGATTGCTAATGATTAGTGAGTAAAAGTGAGTCACTTTTACTTCAAATTACTTGTACATTGTCTACTTCTCATTCTCATTGTCTTTCACTTCACTGCGTAAGCACCTGATCATTCTACCTTAAAAAAAAAAGAGTTCAAACCAGGGCATGAGACGGGGAAAAAAAGTCTGAGTGTACAGTTCTATAGACGCCACATTGTTCTCTTAAATTACAGAAGTGTACTTTTATCTCTTCTTCTATATTAAATTAATGGAAAAGCTCAAAAACATTAATCCACAATGCAAAACAGAGCATGAGTGTTAGCCCACATAACAGTAGGTTATAGTTCTCGAACAGTTGTTTAAGTTTTAAGACATTTATACGATAAGGACAAAAAGGTTGCATTCAGTCCCATTGTCACACGTGTATTAACTCAAGCACCTAGCCATGCAATCTGCCTTTACAAATGTCCGTGAAAGAATGGGTCATTGTAAAGAGCATAGTACTGTAATAGGTTGCTACTGTTGCAGCCCCTCAGTTCATGGAATTTCTTCCCTTTTGTCACAAAAACTGCGCACCAGGACTTGAATTACACAAGTTTCCACGGCTGAGCAGCTGCACGCACAAGGATCAGATGGAATGGTGTAAAGCACACCACCACTGGACTCTGGAGCATTGGGAACAGGTTCAGTGGAGTGACAAATCGCACGTCTCTAGCTGTCAGCTTGACAGATGAGTCTGAGTATGTCAAATGCCATGAGAACATCACCTACCTGACTGCACTGTGCCAACTGTAAAACTTAATGGAGGAGGGATAATGGTATGCGGTTGTGTTTCTTGAGCTGGCCTGGGCCCCTTAGTTCCAGTCAAGGGAAAACTTAATGCTTCAGCTCGCCAAGACATTTTAGGCAAGTCTATGCTTTGAAGTTTGTGAAAACAATTCAGGGAATCTCCCTTTCTATTCCAGCATGACTATGCAGCAGTACACAAAGCAAGGCCCGTGAAGCTGGTTGAATGAGTTTAGTGTAGAAGAACTTGACTGGCCCGCACACAGCCCAGACCTCAATCCCATCAACAGCTTTAGGATGAACTAGAATGGAGATGGTGAGCCAAGACCTCTCATCCAGCATCAGTGTCTGGCCTCAGAAATGCGCTTGAAACTTGAAAGCTTGTGTGTGAGTAGTGTGTAGGTGGCCCAACACTTTTGTCCATTTAGCATACATTTTCACAGGGCAAAAATTTCCACAGGCACACTTAAAAACTCTTCTCCAAAAAACCTACCCAGAAGAGCTGTTTCAGCTGCAAGGGGAGGATGCACTCCATATACACTGATCAGGCATAACATTATGACCACCTGCCTAAGATCATGTTGGCCCCCCTTTTGCAGCTAAAGCAGCCCTGACCCGTCAAGGCATGGACTCCGGCGGTTCTCCACTGTTCCTTCCTTGGACCTCTCTTAATAGACGCTGACCACTGCAGACCAGGAACACCCTACAAGAGCTGCTGTTTTGAAGTTGCTCTGACCCAGTCATCTTGCCATCACAATTCAACCCTTGTTAAACTCGCTCAGATCCTTACGCTTGCCTGTTTTGCCTGTTTTT
The DNA here is from genome assembly GCA_015106775.1 of Etroplus canarensis. Classification (NCBI taxonomy): domain Eukaryota; kingdom Metazoa; phylum Chordata; class Actinopteri; order Cichliformes; family Cichlidae; genus Etroplus; species Etroplus canarensis. The sequence continues at coordinate 52,682 of VUQH01042470.1, read as the reverse complement.
CCTGCTTCCAACGCATCAACTACGAGGACAAACTGCTCACTTGTTGCTTAATATATCCCACCCACTAACAGGCCAGTGGTCATAATGTTATGCCTGATTGGCGTTTATGCCCACAGATTTAGAATAGGATGTCATAAAAGCGTCTGTAGGTGTAAGTGTGTATGTGGCCCAATACTTTTGTCCACCTAGGGTATGGAGGTGTACACACTGCTCAAAAAAAATGAAAAGGAACACTTTGAAAACACACCAGATCTCATTGGGGAAATAAATCATCCTGGATATGTATACTGGTATGGACTGGGTAATGTGTTAGGAATTAAAGGATGCCACATAGTATGATGGAAATGAAAATGATCAGCCTACAGAGGGCTGAATTCAAAGACACCCCAAAAATCAAAGTGGAAAAAAAAAAGATTTAGCAGTCTGGTTCATTTTGCCCAAATTTCATTGCAGCAACTCAAAATGGTATTCAGTAGTTTGTCTGGTATCCAGGCCTGACAACAATGGGGTATGCTCCTAATGAGACGACGGATGGTGTCCTGGGATATCTCCTCCCAGATCTGGAGCAGGGCCTCACTGAGCTCCTGAACAGTCTGAGGTGCAACCTGGTGGTGTCGGATGGACTGAAACATAATTTCCCAGACGTGTTCTGTTGTATTTAGGTCAGGTGAGCATGGAAACCACTCAGTGGTATCAATTCCTTCATCCTCCAGGAACTGCCTACATACTCTCGCCACATGAGACCAGACATTGTCATGTACCAGGAAGAACTGAGAACTAACTGCACCAGCGTAGGGTCTCACAAACCCGATACCTCATCAGGGTGCCGTTGCCTACCCTGTAGAGGTCTGTGTGTCCCTCCATGGATATGCCTCCCCAGACCATCAGTGACCCACCACCAAACCGGTCATTGCTGCATTATGTTACAGGCAGCATAACGTTCTGCAAGGCTTCTCCAGACCCTTTCATGTTTGTCATATGTGCTCAGAGTGAACCAGAATTGGCAGGTCCAATTGGTCAAATTTTCTGGAATTGTACAAAATGGTCACTAAATGGGTCTTCACCCAAACTGTACTCAAGGTCAAGCTCATAGTTATATTTTATGGACATTTTTCCCATTTTCACAAGAATCACTACTCCTAAGAGTATTGGTCTAGCTTGTAATGTTCTTAAAATGAGCGCATGTGTGTGCCCCTCTGCTATCTATAGATGCAGTAAATGCTGTGATGAGGTTTATTTATGGTTTACTAATGTCTTAATAATGCGATCTTTACAATCTTATTGTAATCATGGAGGTGCGGTCCTATTGGTTGACTCCCACATTAGGGAGGCATGGATAGGCCTATCAGTGTAATGCTAATATTGGTAATATGATCAATACTATTACATGCTGATGCTTTCACATATTTTCATTCTGACCATGTAGTCATAAAAATCCCGAATTCAAACACTCATTTGGTTGTGACTTAGATTCATTTGTCCTGAATATGAATGTTTGTGAGCCTCCCTGACTTCTCAGTGGCTTTTGTTCTCATTGGTTTGTGCAGTACAGCCAATCAGTGGCAAGAAAACTTTTCACTCTCTTTCTGTGCTTCACACATTACAATAACCTGTGAGCTGTGAGAGATCGTGAGCTGGATGAGCTGCTGTGTCGTTGGTGTTCTGGTTTAGATTTCCAAAATGTTGATATGCTCCTCTGACTTATTTTTTCCCAGCCCTGAGTATAAAGCTCAGGGCAATGCTTGGTTTAATAATCCATGGCTTTGTAAATTTACTTCCATCATTTCCTCCCATGTTTTCAAGGTTGCAATGTGAGAGTACAACGTCCTCTTGTAACAGCTTGCAAGAACTGCAGGAATGCTCGTCGTACAGTTACAACAACAGTGTGAAGACTGGTTGTTCTTTGCAGGCAAGCAGCGTGCACTCCCTCATCATCTTGTTCAATGTAACGCTGAAAAGCGAAACTCTCAGGAACACCTTCAGGATAGACCTTGCAAACTATGGTAAGTGTGCTGATCACTTCTAATTTAGAATCAGAAGTCCTATTAAGGCTGAAACGCATTGCGCTTCCCCATTTAGTTTCTGGGTTATAAGAGAAGTTATTATTTCTGTCCTTTCTTGGAAATGTTTTAGCCTTTATCGTGATGTGTGTTTGTGTGTGTGTGTGTGTGTGTGTGTGTGTGTGTGGGTGCATATCTGTTTGTGTAGATCTAGTAGTATGTATGGTATGACACAATGCAGAACTGCCAACTTTTGGGGGGGGGGCAAAAATACGTGTAGGCGTGCGTTAAGGGGATTTTCAACAGACTCTTATTACTTTGTTGTAACTGTCATGTCTGTATGTTTTTCTTTGCACAGTGAGACTTCCTGCACTTCGGTGGACAGTTGATAACATCGGGGATAAATTTAATATTTCCTGGACTCCTCCTGAATTGCTACCCTTGGCTGATTGGGCCTTTTTAATTAATTACACTAAGTGTAATGAATCCAAAGTAAGATACCCAACAATACAATATTACTTTGTCTGTGATGTCTTTCTGTTTTCCGCAGTGTGTATTTATTTTATACAGTTAAACTGACATAAGAGTTATGATAATAGGAATCTTAGAAGAAACTATCTAAAATTCAGTGTGTAAAGCCCCTGTCACATCTTGTTGATTTAACCAGCGTATGCCGACATATCAAAATTTCTCTGAAACGCTGGCATACGCAGAACTATGTTTCTTTTAAATTACGGATGTATACATAACCTATTAGTCGCTTATATAAAGCTTAACTTACAGATAATTTATACCAAAGAATGCTTAGTGTGTTGCCGGCGTTCACAACTTGCGTATAGTGTGTCGTAGCCTATTCCCAGTTCTCAACATCACCGTCGCACTACAAAACACCATCATGACGAGTGGACGGAGGCTTTAATTAACAACACAGAGGGAAAACCAGTGCAGCTGAGGTTAGCTTCAAACACATGAATGGAAAAGACTCAAAACAAAACTAAGGTTGGCAAACACAAGCGTGATGCAACAACACAAGGGCTAGCAGCAACAGTCGCTAAGCTAACAAGCTAATAAAGGCTCCGAAGAAGTAACAAAGGGAAACTAAAGGCGAGTGGCTAAAAAGTCACTGAAACAGGTCCAAACAGAAAACAACACGGGCTCTACAGTAAGTGCCGTGCCAGAAGCAGTGCTGACAGTCTCTAAAGTAATAAAGATAGTACTCGGTCTCAAGCCTTGGTGTTACTGCAGGCGGAAAGTCTGAGGAAGAATAATATCCAGGAATAATGGTGAGGGAGATCCGAATGGCGAATGGCGAGGAAACTGAACAGTCTAGTGTTGGTGAGTTGTAGAGACGGAGGTAATATAGGAGGACGTGAGTTAGTGGCAGGTGAGTCTGTAGATTGCTGTCAGCTGGAGGGAACTCCTGGGAGCGAGGAGCCGGCCAGGTGAGGAAGAGCGAGCCGACACCTACTCTCAGCCAAGACGCTATTATACGGTAGCTGTAAGGTAGAAACACGTTCAGTAAGTGCTGTGGTCATCCGGAACGCGTCACATGCCTCTACATTTACGTCTGCGTCCTTCGAAGGCCGCATTTGAAGGCCAGTTACGTCACAGCGCGGTGACGAGTGCTGTCCCAATTTGGAGGCTCCTCCAAACGCGGCCTCCAAATGCATCCTCCTTTTCCCCGAATTTGAAGGATGAATCAGGTGGATCCTTCGCGGCCTTCCATATCCCAAGATGCTACGCGCGCTGGTGGGCTCTGAAACTTTTTGTAAAAAATGGCGGACGTTTCAAGCGAGGCGGTACGGGAGTAAACCTTTTAACGGTAAGTATTACTGGATTTATTTTCTCTCAAATATGCAGCGTTACAAATGTTAAAGTAAAAAGAACCTTAAAACGTTATATTCAGTGAACTTTCAACTAAGTTTTTTTTTAACTTTAAAGTAGTCGCTGTTTAATCTGGCTCAGCTGATGGTCCGGCAGTCTTATTAAACTTTTACTTTTAAACATCAGCGGTTCAAAAGTTAATCTTCCAGAGATTTAGTCCGTTTTAATAATGTGCAGGTCAGAGGTCAGGTTGCGATGCTGCCTGGTTTTCACCTTCAGTTCAAACGTTTTAATCACAGCTGATGTCAGCTGAGCTGCTTTCTGATGGTTTGATGGAGAAACAGCAGAAGCTTCACTTGTTAAACTGACAGAGGAAAAAGGGGATTTATTCTGTTAATATCCTTTAAGTTGCTGACTTCTGATAAACCTCTGATTGTATTTGGAACTCATTTTGTTCACTGACAGGATTGATTTCTTTGTCTTAGGACTACAAGTGTCCGGGGTCAGGAGACACCAGGAGACACACTGGGCTGTGGTGTCTCCTCAGGGCTGAGGTGTTGGACTGAGGCTGTCCACCCCAGAGGACACATCAGGACAAATTGAGCAGTGTTTGAAGAACATATGGAGAGGAGAACATGATGACAGGATGTTGTCTCTGTTTGAGAGACAGAACATTTAAAACTGTTGCTGAGTTTAATGTTTAGTGTATTCACAGGTCTGTCCAACTCTTTCAAACATAAAACATCAGAGGGACATTGGGAAAAACAATAAAAATTTTTAAAGTGACAAAGAAGAAACAGATCAGTATTTTTACTGGATAAATGTTCTTTATGTAAGGGAGCAGTGAGTCCTGGTAAGGCTGCTGGACATGGACAGACTATCTAATAAAGACCCTCCTGTCCTGTTACTGGGACATTACCTGGAGGGGTCTTCCTCTCTCTGCTGTCGACAGCATGAGCATCTATTTATTTATCCATAATCTGTCTTCGTAGTTAATGTCAAGTATAGTCTGTGATCAATGTGAAAAATACTTGAAGTAAAAAGTATGAATACAGTGAACATACTGCAGTACAGAGGACAGCTACAAGTTGTACAGTGAAAACCTTAAGGTGTATTAATAGTGAAACGTACTTAGTAAATAAATGTGAACAAAATAAGCTGAGTGTGTCTTTTCTTCACTTCTGTCAGATGGACCTTCCCATTTCGCAACCGGCTACTTCTGGCCTTCATGGTATCGAAGGATACGGTCCCTGAATTGGGACACACCTATTATGTGTCGGAGATGAGTTCAATATAAGTTACACATAGGTCAAAGCATGTTATTCATAGGTTAGAAATAAGTTTGGGGTACTCTAGACTTTATCTCAACATACTTCAACTTATGAGTAACTTACAAGTGACGAGTGTGAACGTGTGTCAACGATTGCGTAACTTACCTATAACTTATGGCCTGTGTATGTGGGACGTATGAGCCATATGCTGGCATAAAATTTTTTCAGCGACCTCACCATACTACGATGTATGCCACCATGCTCTTAACTTATACAGAACTTACCAATAACTTATTTGTACGCCAGTGTATTTGCTTGTTAAATCGTCAAGGTATGACAGGGGCTTTAACCATTTATTTGAATGTATGTGTTCTGATTTCTCTGATGTTTTCAGCAGGCCACTTGACAATTCCTCTTCGGAGTTTATTGCATGAAAACAAAAGTTATGTTTCCATTCAGTGCTGAGTCTGGAGGCTTGACAGTTTCCTTGGTGGAGATCTGCAGAGCTGGTTAAAGAAACTCTGCAGTGTTCAGAAATAAATATGATTTGTCCTGATATGCCTGATGGCCCCTTCACATAGAAAGTTGAATGTGCTATACTGACGGCTAGCTCAAGCAAATAGCCCAAACCTTGAGTTTTGCTGGCCACTGCATCTATCTGCACCTGGTCGCAGTCTTGATGTATACTGTATGCTCCAGGTCCCTATCTTTCAGGTTGCACACGAGTACATCGCAGTGCGTTGAACTTGCGGCACGCACAAGTGCTCCCTGAACAGAGTGCTTATCAGTGGAAATAATGGGTTTTTGAGCACAGCGTTGCTGCTGTTGCAGTTTACAGTGCATCCGGAAAACATTCACAGGTCTTCGCTTTTTCCGCATTTTGTTGTGTTACAGCCTTATTCAAAAATGGATTAAATTCATTCTTTCCCTCAGAATTCAACACACAACACCCCGTATTGACAATGTGGAAAAAGTTTTTTGAAATGTTTGCAAATTTATTAAAAATGAAAAATCAAGAAATCACATGTACGTAAGTATTCACAGCCTTTGCTCAATACTTTGTCACTGCATTTTTGGCAGCAATTACGGCCTCAAGTCTTCTTGAATATGATGGCACAAGCTTGGCACACCTATCTTTGGGCAGTTTCACCCATTCCCCTTTGCAGAACCTCTCAAGCTCCATCAGGTTGGATGGGCAGCGTCGGTGCACAGCCATTTTCAGATCTCTCCGGAGATGTTCAGTCGGATTCAAGTCTGGGCTTTGGCTGTGCCACTCAAGGACCTTCACAGAGTTGGCCTGAAGCCACTCCTTTGTTATCTTGGCTGTATGCTTAGGGTCGTTGTCCTGCTGAAGGATGAACTGTTGCCCCAGTCTGAGGTCAAGAGCGCTCTGGAGCAGGTTTTCATCCAAGATGTCTCTGTACATTACTGCATTCATCTTTCCCTCTATCCTGACTCCCAGTTCCTGTCGCTGAAAAACATCCCCACAGCATGATGCTGCCACCACCATGCTTCACTGTAGGAATGGTATTGGCTAGGTCATGAGCGGTGCCAGGTTTCCTGAAAAACATGACACCTGGCATTCACGCCTAAGAGTTCAATCTTCGTTTCATCAGACCAGAAAATTTTGTTTCTCATGGTCTGAGAGTCCTTGAGGTGCCTATTGACAAATTCCAGGTGGACTGCCTTTTTTTCCAGGCACTGAACCAGTCATCCAAGGTAAACAAAAACTACTGATGACAAACAAAAAAGGAGCAGTAACGAAAACTGAAAAACAGTCCATAACATTATGAAAAGCCTCCAAAAAGCTGGAGTGAAAATGGCAAAGTCCACTATTTGAAGAAGCCTTAGAGAAAAATGTAGAGGCCATACTGTGAGATGTAAACCACTCAGCCGTAAAAATCAGAAGCCCAGAATTTCCAAGAAAGAGATGAGCCATAACAGTTCTAGATCAAAGTTTTATGGACGCATGAGACAAAGATGAACCACTACCAAAGTGATGGAAAGGCCAATGTATAGAAAACGAAGGGATCTGCTAATGAGCCTCAACAAGTAAGCTCATCTGTGAAGCACAGTAGAGGTTGTGTTATGGCTTGAGCTTGCATGGATGCTTCTGAAAGAGAAACGATCCTTTTTATTGATGATGTAACTCATGATGGTAGCAACAGAATGAACACAGAAGTCTACAGAAACATATTGTCTGCTAATTTATGGAGAAATGCATCCAAACTAATCCAGAGGCTTTTATCATGCAACAAGACAATGATCCAAAACACACTGGGGCTAGCCAAGTCAATCACCAAATCTTAACCCAACTGAAAATGCATTTCATCTCCTAAAGAGAAGACTGAAGGTAGAAAACCCACAAAAGAGACAATAGCTAAAAGATACCATGGTAAGAGCCTGGAAAGGCATAACCAATGAAGAAACAAGAAATCTGGTGGAGTCTATGGATAGTATGCTTGATGCAGTTATTGCAAGCAAGGGTTATGCAACCAAAAATGAACTACTTTAAAATTCAATTTAGTTAAAAAAAATCTGTTCCAGTACTTTTGCTCACTTAAAAAACCAGAAGCCAGTGTGATAGACTTTTTCTCTAATGGTGTAATGTGATACTAGTGACAGAGTTTTTTTTTTTCTAAAAGAATCATCACACAATAATATTCAAATAATCAAGAAGCTCTTTAGCTCATTCGCACTTTTCTTTTAGTGATGCAAAGGAAAAGTTTGACAGTTGCTTGCCCTTTAGGAGGCATTGGTAAGGCAATTTGTTACATTTGGAAATCAAATTTGCAGGAGAGAAACACCAGAGTAGATAAAACTCACAACAAACATAATTTTTTTTAAAAAACAGCAACCTAGCAGAAACAAGACAAATAACAGCAGAATGCTGCGTCACCTCTCAAACATCCCCTTACACACAAATTCACCATATAGGCACAGTAAACAGCCAAGAGCCATTTTCTCATGGACTTGAACAATTAGCTGACCTGTGCAAGAGGAGTCGCCCCCTGGTGGCCACTAAAAAGAATGCAGGTTGGTTGAACGCTATGTCCGCCTTTTATGCTTCCTATGGCTTCTCTGTGACAGTCATCACCTCACTCTAGACACCCAAGCTAAACCTCCAGACTTCCATTTTTGTTTTGGTATGCTTACCTTATAATACAAAGAGAAAGGCTAAAAGGACCGATTAGATGGTTGTTCTGTAAACATTCACGCTACCTTGTGCCTGCACTGAGATCCTGAAGTGGAAAGGCGCTTCCTATTTTTGAAGGCTGAAACCAGCAGCTGTACGGGAAACTTATATCCTTTTTATCTCAAAAATATATAGTATCCTCCAACTTCATGAATTTAAATGACAATGACAGTGCTTATGACGATAACTATCAGTGTATTTTGCTAAATCAGTCTTCCAGAATTTGTATCCTGGAAACAAAAACCTTTAAAATATCTTGAAATATAACATGACTTTACAAGATAGTATTACTCCAGATGTAAGCAATGCTATACAATGATTTGTTTCAAAATGAAAATCATGCAAACTACACTGATTGTGGTGTTAAAATTCATACTATGTGCCTTACAATAAGTCATATTCATACACAGTCAGATCTGTGTACAAACACATCTTTTTCCTCTCTCAATCATGTCTCCAGCATTTTAGAATAATCAGATAAGCAGTGAGACTGAGTATGAACTTAAGAGATACCGGAGCTATTGCCAAGCCAGACTATGCAAGCTTATATTTCTGACAAAATTATTATGGAAAAGAGGAACTACATAAATAGTAAGTTCACCTCAAGGGGAGAGTTCAGCCCTCGTCCCATGCTGCATACCTTTGATTCACAACTAACCAAAGCAGAAATGATTGTTGTTAAAGCAAGCTAGGTGGTTTTGATGCATCTTTTTGTGTATTTTTGCTTCACTTTCTGATATTTTGCATTGCCACAAATCATGTAAATAAAGGGACATTTAAAAGTTGCTTCTTTGCTATTAGTGCTTGCCATTGTAACTTCCAAACGACTACGGCACTATTTTCATCCATTCATCCACAGACCTTACAGAAACATTCAAAGCATACAATAAAATGCCCTTTTAATATATTTTGTACATTTCTTCATTTTCTACGTATTTTTGAAGTCCATCAATATCCTTAATATACTCAGAAAAGGTATTAACTTCTCTTCTTGCGAGACAACAGTCAGCCCATTAGAACATCATCTTTGAGGACTCTTTAAGTTCTATCCAAATGATGCAAAATAAAATTTCGATAATGTTACACACTGCAAGGCTGTTTGATAGCATCTTCCTCATGTTTGGCATGAGTCCCCTTGATCAGTCATGGAATGTTAAATCTTTGTTCTCACAGTCTTTTGACTGACTCATCAAAAAATTTAAATTCAGGAGGGTTTTTTTTTGCCTGGGAGATAGGGGATAGAGGTTTCATAAACAGTCTCATACCTCTGTCAATCCTCAAAAAAGAACAAAAAAAGGGTACGTGATGAACCTGAAGCACTTCACACAAAAGGGCTGTCTGATCTGAATATGTCTGAGTAGCTCTTGCCGTTCATGTGCTCGGTGTGGCTTTCGATGCTGTAGCAGCGGTGGACCTCGGTCAGTGACGACGCCACATAGGAGGCTGAGCGGAAGAAGTCGGCATTGGCGAAAGTGCCAGCAAACTGCATCCGCTGTTGATTCCAGTGTCTCCGGAGAACACTCTGAACCTGCAAGAGGAGACACAAAGAGGATGGAAGGAGACTGGTAAAGTGGACTTCAAGTCAAAATAAAATTTTGCACATTTGTAAAAGTGTTCATCATGTTTTTGATACAAGGTACTGGGCCAATAGATGCAGTTCTGTTTTGATTTTTTACAGGTTTTGACTGTAGAGTTTCTGTTTCTGTTCCAATATGACTGTGCCCCAGCGCACAAAGGAAGGTACATAAAGGTATGATTGGATGAGTTTGTTGTGGAAGAACTTGACTGGCCCTCTCAGAGCCCTGACCTCAACCCCATCCAGCACTTTTGAGATCATTTAGAACAGAGTTTTTGAGCCAGGTCCTCACATCCAACAGCTTTGGGGTAAACTCACAAATGCTCATCTGGATGAATGGGCAAAAATTCCTACAGACACAAAATCTTGTAGAAAGCCTTCCCAGAGAGTGGAAGCTGCTCTTACTGCAAAGGGGAACCAACTCTATATTAATGCCTATGGCTTTAGAATGGGATATCATAAAAGCTGCTGTAGGTGTAATATTTAGGTAGCCTAATACTTTTGTCCATGTAGTACATTTCACAAACTGCCTCCTGCACCACCAACTGAACTGTGTCTAGTTTCTCTACAGTGGGTTTAACAGGAAGTGGAAAGGCTCTCTTAAACTGACTGCTATAACATCAGGAAATCTTTTGAGGGGTACATAAAAAAGGCGAATAATATGAGCCTTCATAACATTTCTACATGGCAGTCTTGGCTTGGCCACTGCAAAAAAAAACACCTACTACTCACATTTTATCTATTATTTTACTTTATTTCTATTTTAAAGCTGTTCATCTGTGCAGCTGTCCATGGCCTGAGCTATGACTCAAGTCTTGACCTGAGTATCATTTCATGAATTTGTGAGTTTTGGCAGTATGCCATCATTTGTGCCAGCCCTATCTGATGGAGTATTTCAAAAATCCTAGCAAAAGCCTTGCAGCAACTGTCAAATACAAAGTGTCCTACAGAAAGACACTGAGTCACTCTGAATTCAAGTGCAGTTTAGGAAGTTTGCAGCACTTGCACTGAAATAAAAAGTTAAACTTGATTTATTGTGTAGGTCTCAGTGTCTCATGCATCCACTTAGAATCTCGCATCTAAAATGGGTATAAAAATCATAATGTGCTGTTGCGTTAATTTGCTGAATCAAAGTTATTACTCACCTCTCCGTTGAAAAAGCAAAATATTGTAGAAACCATGAAGCCCTGAATAAAAACAGAAAGTTAATTATTAATGGAAAAGTGTTACTGTGCTACATATTTGTCTCACATAAATGTACTGACCTGGTAGTGCATCAGGATGTCCATGATGTAGAGATAGATCTCTGCGTGATCGTGGGGTTTATATGGGAGCAGGAAGAGCTGGATGCCAAGCAGAGGGATGAGGATGAGGATGGCTCTCACAGCCCTCATGTAGAGGCTGGACTCGGCCTGGTGTGTCACTCGTAGCTTGGTGATAAGAACCCGAACGATGTTCAGCAGGAAGAAAAGGTTTACCTAATTTACAGGACAGGATAGACTTTATAAATTTTGGTCACACCTTTGTGGAGGATCAAATGTGACAAAAGCCTATCTATCTATGTATCTCTCTATTTATCTAAATTGCACATATTAATCAAAAACAAAACTACATAGTTAAGTTTGTGGTCAATAAATGTTGTGGAAAATAAGTTGATAAATAAGCAGGAAAACCCATAAGAATGGCGATTAATACAAAGGTAAACACGTACAGAAGAACACTGAAACAAAAATGTCCAGTTTTTAAAGTTGAATAACGCCTACATTTATTTTTATTATTCATTTTTGAAGCTTTACAAGACGGTAGTAAGGCCTGCCATAATGAATGGTCTGAAGACGGTGGCACTGACAAAAAGACAGGAGGCAGAGCTGGAATTGAAGATGCTGAGATTTTCACTGGGGAGTGACCAGGATGGACAGGATTAAAAATGAGTACATCAGAGGGACAGCCCAGGTCAAGAAGTTTGGAGACAAAGTCAGGGAGGCAAAGCTGAGATGGTTTGAACATGTGCAGAGGAGGGATAGTGGACATACTGGACAAAGGATGTTGAAGATGGAGCTGCCAGGCAGGAGGAGAAGACAAAGACCATAGAGAAGGTTCATGGATATAGTGAAGGAGGACATGCAGAGGGTTGGTGTGAGGGGAAGAGGATGCAAGGGATAGGGTGAGATGGAGGCAGATGATCTGAGGAAGCAGCTGAAAGAAGAAGAAGAAGAAGATGCAAAAGCGTTTTTAATCTCTTTATTTGGTACTCTAAAATGTATTCTTAATCGACTAAACTAAGCCAAAACAATTAAAATCCAGCATGCCAACTACGACATAAATGCATAACAAAGATTTGTTTATTTAATTTTTAGGAGGTGTCTGTAAGCAAAAATCAGTCAGATGGAATGAATTTAAATGATCATGTATTTTACTTCCATGGTGACCAGACTTAAGGAAAACCCTCTAGAAAAAAGCCGGATTTAAGTCATACATGACCTGATCTTCCCAATAATGCCATGGCCACCTTTCCACCACCCCAGGAGCCTTAACAATACAAAAATACGAGGCAGGATGGATCCACGCTTTCATGTTTACACCAAATTCTGACCCTGCCATCTGAACGTCACAGCAGAAATTGAGACTCATCAGACCATGCAACATTTTCCAGTATAGTGTACACTTTTTGTGAGCCTGTGTGAATTCTAGCCTCAGTTTCCCATTCTTAGCGGAGAGGAGTGTCACCCAGTGTGGTCTTCTGCTGCTGTAGCCCATCTGCCTGCTTCAAGGTTCAACGTATTGAGTTTTCCGAGATGTTCTTCGGGTTTCTTCGGCTGTGATGAGTGGTCTTTTGGGTTACTGTTGCCTTCCTATCAGCTCAAAGCAGCCTGGCCATTCTCATCTGATCTCTGGCATCAACAAGGCATTCTCTCCCAGAGAACTGCTTCTCACTGGATAGTTTCTCTTTTTCAGACCATTCTTTGTAAACCGTAGAGATGGTTGTGCAAGAAAATACCAGCAGATTAGCAGTTTTTGAAATACTCAGACCAGCCTGTCTGGCACCAACAACCATGCCATGTTTAAAGTCATTTAAATCATGTTTCTTCCCCATTCCAGTGCTTAGTTTGAACTTCAGCAGGTCACCTTGAACATGCCTATAGGTCTAAATACATTGAGTTGTTTTCATGTGATCAGCTGAATAGATATTTGCTTTAACAATCAGCTGACCATGTAAAGCTAATAAAATGACCAGGGAATGTATATACTGTGTATATGTAATGAGTTTTGATACAAAGCATCTTTATTTTTACATAATACTGAAACAGTTTTCAACATTTTGTCTATGTGTTCCAGCATAATTTGTCATCAATTATCACACTTCTTTAACTCAAGAAAATGAGCTGCCTTTCTCCATATTAGAACATCTTATCATTCTTTGTGGTTCTATGTTAGCAGTAAAAAGTAAATCTGGAGTCAGAGAGTGCTCACCACTAACGCAGCACAGACGGGTGCATGGATAATGTACAGCAAGGTAGTATGTGCACTGACCCAGCATCTGTGAATGAAGGGATGAGATCATTATATCCAGACAGGATGGAAACATGTGGCGTCTTTACAAAGAATGCATGTTGATCAGAAGACTCACTTGTCGTTGTAATAGAAGTAGCGTGCTATTGCATGTATCACGGATGGCACAAGTGGAAAACCTGTGAAATTAAATATACTGTATAACGCTTGAGCGTGAGAGCCTGAAATTTTTTAGGCCAAAATATGTACACATCTTTACTCACCCCAACCCAGAAGATAATACCATACGAGATGTTGTTTTTCTGCAAAAACTGCCACAACTATCAGAGTGTGCAGGTAGATGCCTTCGCAAAGCATCCAGAAGTAGTTACAGCCCATCAAATACAGCTGGATAAACATGAGTAGCTTGCAGCTTCCCTGGACAAAAAGAGAAATAAAAAAATTAACATAACTTAAGAAAAGCCTTGGCTGATATCCAGAATAAAATGCAGAAATACAGGTCGCTCACAGAGTCATTCTCAGTGCGTTCCTCCCGCACTATTACTAGCCAGACGACAGTAGTGACTGAGTTTAGCACGAAGGAGAAAAAGAGGTTTTTGTGGAGTGTTATCCTTTGGCAGCTCAGACTCCTGAAAGCATGAGAAGAGATAAATTAGATACACATTTTTATTCCACATTAGCAGATTTTCTATGAAGGCCCAGCAAGCATGGTTGAAACATCAACAACCATTTCCTCAGTCCAAACAGTTCAAAGTACAACGGCAAAAAATTGCACTATGCACGGACAGATCATGCTTTTCCAATTTATAATTAAGGTGTGGTCAGACGTCTCTTACAAAGCAAAAAATTATGTTTATGTTATTATAATAAAGAAAGCCAATGCATGTATCTTTGTTCAAATTATTATTAGCTAGAGTTTAATTTCTGACTCTTGGAAATGTTGGCTTCACAGCCCAAGAATGGCCATTAACTACTTGGAATATAAATATAAAAGAATTCACAATTAATTTTTATGCATTGATTCCAATTTTCAGAGGCTCAAAAGCAATGGAACAATCAACTGATGAACAGTTTAATGGCCAGGTGAGGCCTGTCCCTTCATTATCCCATGACAAACTAAGCTAATAAAAGATCTGGACTTGAGTCCAAGTTTTGAACTTGCATTTGGTAGCGGGAGATGTCAGTGCAAGTGAAGGAGGTCAATATTAGGCTGAAAACCCGAAATAAATCTATCAGAGAACTAGCAAAACTTAAGAAGTGGCCAAAACAAATCTGGAGCTTTCTTAAAAAGAAGGAATACACTGGCCAGCTCAACAACACCAAAAGGCCCGGATGATCAAAGAAGACAACTAAAGTGGATGACCACATAATTCTTTCCTTGGTTAAGAAAACCCCAACAATAACATGTAGCCCAGTCAAGAACACTCTAAGGAGGTAGGTGTATCATTGTCAGAGTCTACAATCAAGACATGCCTTCATGAATGTACATACAGAGGGTTCACAGCAGGCTGCAAACCACTGCTTGCACCCGAAAAAACAGCAAGCATCCAAAAGAGCCTGCCCACTGAAAAAAAGGAAAATCTGTGGACAGATGAAACCAAGATGAACTTGTACTTGTACAGACTAATGGGAAGAGAAAAATACAAAGAAAAGGAACAGCTCATGATCCAAAGCACACCACATCATCTATCAAACATGGTGGAGGCAATGTTATGGCATTGGCACGTTTGGCTGTCAGCGGAGCTGGGTCGTTAGTGTTTCTTGATAAGGTGACTGCTCACAAAAGTACCAGGATGACTTCTGAAGTGTACAGGGCTATACTCTAGTGTCCCAATAGTGTAGTGGTTTATACATTATAAGGGGTAGGTCACGGGTTCAAATCCAGGTGGGGACACAAGCCCCACCAAGGGAATCTGGCATAAAAAACCTCAGCCAAATTACCAATATGGATTAGTCTGCTGTGGTGACCCCTTGAGGAGAATACAAGGGAGTAGATGAAGGTACAGGGCTATACTTTCTGCTCAGATTCAGCTAAATGGCGCAAAATGGATTGGTCAGACCTTCACAGTGAAAATGGATAATGAGCCAATGCATACTGCAAAAGCGACCCAAGAGTTTCTCAAGGCAGAGATATGGGATACTCTTCAATGGCCTGGTCAGTCATCTGATTTTAATCCAGTAGATCAACTTTAAAGTTACTGGAGACAAAATTAAAGGCAGAGAGGCCCACAAACAAGCAGAAACTGAAGGCAGATGCAGCAAAGGCCTGGCAGAGCATGTCAAGTGAGGAAACACAGCATTTGGTGAAGTCCACGGGTTCTAGACTTCAGGCAACCATTGACTGCAAAGGATTATCACTCAAGTTTTAAAAAACAATCCTTATATTTAAGATTACCTAAACTAGTCCCATTACTTTGAAGCCTCTGTAATTCCTAAACAATTGAAGGAGCTCTTTTGTCGCACCCTTTGAGCCAAAGCTGAAAGTCTATACTTTGACCACATTTTGACTGCTTTATTTAAAATCCACTGATAAGAACAGCCATCCAATTTAACCTCAATCTTTAATAAATTAGGTCATGCTGGTAGTAAGGCAACAATTCTTTAAGAACCAGGGTTTATATGGTGCAAGGGATTAATTTAACAAACCAACATATGTTAACAAACCAGCATTTCATCATTTATAGATACACAATAGATATTGTTTATTTCACAAATCCAGAAAGCTGTGCCAGACTTACTTGAAGTGGAAGAATATCGCCAGTGATATGAGCAGTGACAGCAGTGATAGTCCATGACCAATTACAACCAAGTATAAGTGAGTCAGTGTTACGTGCTACAAGACACATTAAAAACAACTTTACATTCAATATTATACTCCGGGTTCCATTGTGGGTCATTTTTTTATTATGATTTGTTCACTCTTACCGCCCCTGGATGTGTAACGTTGGCTATGCAGTTGGTATAGTTGGTCCACATTCTGTTGCTCTCTGGATGCCGTCCCCACTCACCCGCCTCTGTGCAAACTTTGTACGCCATCGCTGCAGAGAGATTTTAAATACTGTCACGAACCTGAGCATTTAATATACACACTGAGGTCTACTCCTGCAAAGATCATTGGGATTCAACCAGATTGTTTAACATGATCTTGGAGAGTCAGGGGATTCCTGAGGAATGGCGAAGAAGTGCATGGGAATAAGGGTGATGCGTTGAGCCGGAGAAGCTACAGAGGTACCAAGTTGATGAGCTATACCAAGAAGATATGGGAAAGAGTTGTTGAAGCTAGGTTAAGAAGAGAGGTGACAATCAGTGAGCAGTGGTTTCACTTCATGCAGAGAAAGAGTACTACAGATGTAGAATCTTTGCCTCAAGAGTGTTGATGAAGAAGTATAGAGATGGTCGGAAGGAGTTGTACTGTGTCTTTGTGGATCTAGAGAAAGCATATGATAGGGTGCCAAGAGAGGAACTGTGGAATTGTTTTAGGAAGCCAGGAGTGGCAAAGATGTATGTGAAGGTGGTGCAGGACACATAAGAGGACAGTGAGACAGTGTTAAGGTTTGAGAGATGGGTGCAAGGTGGAGTGGGATACATCAGGGCTCGGGTCTGAGCCCCTTCTTGTTTGCAATGGTGATGGAGAGGTTGACAGATGAAGTCAGGCAAGAGTCTTTGTGGATGATGATGTTTGCAGATGACATTGTGATTTGTAGTGAGAGTAGAAAGCAGGTGGAAGAAAGCCTGGAGAGATGGAGGTATGCGCTGGAGAGAAAAGGAATGAAAGTCAGAAGCAAGACAGAATGTGTGAATGAGAGGGAGGCAGGTGGAACAGTGAAGATGCAAGGAGTAGAGGTAGTGAAGTTGGATGATTTTAAATACCTGGGGTCAACCATCCAAAGCAATGGACAGCAACATTCCGTCTAAGCTGCACGCTTGCATGCGTGCTGCATAGATTTGCGGCACGCGTGTGCGCTGCATAGACTTCCCACGTGCATGTGCGCTGTATAGACTTGCTGTGCGCATGCGCACTACATAGATTTGCTGTGCAAGGAGGACGCCGAAGCAGTGTGTGATTGCGCAATCGAGCAGCTTAGCGGGCACCTTGATTAACATTGCACAAGAGAGGTGAAGAAGAGAGTGCAGGCAGGGTGGAGTGGATGGAGATGAGTGCCAGGCATGCTTTATGACAGAAGTATAGCAGTGAGAGCAAATGGGAAGGTTTACAAGATAGTTGTGAGACCTGCTATGATGTATGATCTGGGCGTCATAGCAGGTACTTACAAAAAGACGAGAGGCAGAGCTGGAGGAGGCACAATTGAAGATGTTGAGATTGTCGCACATTTTCATCAGTTTGGAGACAAAGTCAGAAAGGCATGCTGAGATGGTTTGAACATGTGCAGAGGAGGGATAGTGGATATATTGGACAAAGAATGTTGAAGATAGAGCTGCCAGGGAGGAAGAGAAGAGGAAGAACACAGAAGGTTCAGGGCTGTAGTGAAGGAGGACATGCAGAGGGTTGGTGTGAGAGAAGAGGATGTAAGGCCCGATGCTTTTGTCCATATAGTGTATGTTTTATGAAATCAGAGAGGGTACAGAAATTTACCAGATGTATCAAAATCGTCATAGTAGCCTGGACAGCTCTGCTCTTTCAGGCCTGGTTTAGCTTCATCCCAACACAGCCAGCCATCCCATGTTGCATTGCACACCGGCCCCGCTGACAGCAAAAAAATATGTGTTAAAGACAAGACAACTACTTTTAAACCCATAAAGTGCATCATTTGTCATCCTTCCAGCTTCTGCATATCCTTCTATTTCAATTATTTTCAATCCGTGCTAAATAATTTTGAAGCTTGCCAACCGTTGTGAATGTGTCACTTTCATTTGATTTCTTCTAGAAACTGAATTCTTATAAAATGAATCTGTTGCAGTTCTAAATGAAACAGTTTAAAAAATCATGTACCTTGAACTATTCAGTCCTACTTTTACACAAATGCATGGGTAATAACTTACACCATTATAATAGTAAACATATATTCACTTTACCAGACTATACTCACAATACATTTTAAATGCAGTTCTTTTACATGCCATTGAGTATTTTTATGGCATGATTTTGTATTTCTCTGCCACTGCTCACCAGCTGTTCCTATTTTGTGCTGTGACCCCTTCGCGATCCTCTGGAAACATCTGTACTGGGCCTTGGCAATTTGGCTTGTTATCAGGAGATGTTCCCCTGGATGATTCAGGTGCTCCTTGTAAACCTCTTTAGGGGTTGCCTCCACCAGCAGCTGGGATTATAGAAAGACAGCAAGCAAACAAATGTCAAAAAGATCGAATTTAATCATTTGAACCAGTGATTCCCAAGTCTTTCTCTCCAAAGCCTTATCAAATTGAATAATAATTTGGAATAATTACATTTTTTGTTATTTTAGCTGTAAGCCATACTGTTTGCTACTAATTTGCCACCTTAGGGAAAATAATTCACTTTTTATTCATACCAGCAGCCATACTTTGTCAAAAATTTACCAAATTAACTATATTTGTTCATGTTATATCTGTTAACTGTAAGTCAGCTATAGTTTTTTCAACCATTTATTGACTTTTTTGACTGTTATTTATCTACATTAGAGACAAATGTATTGGGCCACACCTTTTAATCACAGGTCTTTAAAATCAAGCACGTGGTCATCCAGTCTGCCTTGACAAACAGCTGTGAAAGAATGGGTCGCTCTAAAGAGCTCACTGAATTCCAACATTATACTGTAATAGGATGCCACAGCTGCAACAGGGTTATCATTGCAAAGTGGAAGAGTTTACAAACGGTAGCAACTCAGCCACAATGTTGTAGACAACATGAAGTTACAGAGCGGGGTCGCTGAGAGCTGAGGTGCATAGCGTGTAAAAGTCGCCAATACTCTGCCGTCTGTGCAGAGTTCCAAAGCTCCTCTGGCATTAACATCAGCACAATAACTGAATGCTGTGGGCTTCATGGCATGGGTTTTCATGGCCAAGCAGCTGCATGCAAGTCTTACATTAACAAACTCGATGCCAAGCATCAGATGAAGTGGTGTGAAGTGTGCTGTCACTGGACCCCGGAAGGTGGAAACGTGATCTATGGAGTGACATATCATGCTTCTCTATCTGGAACACTGATGGATGAGTCTGGGTTTGGTGAAAGCCAAGAGAATGTTACCTGCCTGACTACCTTGTGTGAACTGTAACGTTTGGTGGAGGAGGGCTAATACTATGGGGTTGTTTTTCTGGGGTAAGATATTTTGGACAATTCTATTTTTCTAAGGGCTTGGTTGGATGAGTTTGATGTGAATTTGACTGGCTCACACAGAGCCCTGACCTCAACCCCATCCAACACCTTTGGGATAACTTGAATGGAGACTGTGAGCCAGGCCCTCTCATCTAACATCAGTGTCATCTTCTGGATGAATGAGTAAAAATTCTTGCAGAAAGCCTTCCCAGAAGAGTGGCAGCCTTTATAGCCCCAAAGAGGGACCAACTCCATAATAATATCTATGGATTTAAAGTGGCATAAAAACTGTGGGTGTAATGTGCAGGTGGCCCAGTCAGTTTGTTCATATAGTCTACTTTAATCATTTAGCTCTTGTTTTTGGTAAACCTTTCTGCTCAGACTTGTTCAGGGCACCTTTTTTCTTCTGTTGAAATGTAGGAAAGACATAGGTCTTTAGTATGCCATAAATTCATTAACATTTTGTACTATGTCAGGTAGCATATTGTATGTGATGTTGTTTTGACTTGATCTATTACAAGTCTCTTAACTTAAAAGAAGCAATATTAAATCATGATGACTCTTTTCAACAGACTAATTTAACACCACTCTCAGAAGGGCAGACAAAGCAAATCTTTCATGCCACATGCAATAACTGTTTATAATACTTTCATTATTACTTCAACTGCTGCAACCGCAAAGGGTAAATAAAGTGTTTCTTGTTCTTATTCTTTTTAATTTGGCCAGTCATACAATATGTAGAATATTAGGACATGAGAGAAAGTTGCTTTATAGAGTTTTTAGAGCTTTTTGTTTGGACAGTGGAGATATTTTTCCAAGGAAAAAATGATGCAAATACCACAAACTTCATCAAAAACTGCTGAAAAACTCATGTGATGGCCTAAACGTGAAGCCATAAAATGTACCAGGCAGTCATCCTTGATTTAATATTAAAGCTGTAAACATAGTTCAAGTACCTTGTTGAGGGAGCACAGGACCAGAAGTAACACGATGCAGCTCAGAACCATCTTGTATTTTCTAAAGAAAAGTCACATTAGTTACAGCGGAGGATAGAAATGTCACAATTGCTCATCACATACAGATTAAAAGGATAAACTTCTGACAGCCGCAGTTGGATATTTTTATGCTTTGCTGCAAGTTATTTTTGTTTGAGTCGGAGGAACAGGTAAAAATTTCACCACAATCCCGAATAGTTTTCTCCCAAGGGCTCAATAATAAAAGGACTTCCTGAGCTGCAGCAGCTGCTGAGCTGATCCAGCACACAATGTGTTGACAGGAGCTGGATTCAAGCTCCAGTTCACGTGCTCTGGCCAATCAGGCCCATAAAACACACATTTAGACTTAGGATTTTCTGTGTTTCAGGCATTATATTTAACATGAATTGGAAAGTTTGCGTTGTAATATGCCTTCTGTCCTTTGAAGCTGGGAGTGAACTACCTCCAAGCTCATGTTTTTAACTTGCACAGGCAGGTTTCCCCCTTTATTTTTTTGGACGTTAGAGTTATAGATTTAACCTTTGGCTTCCTCTGCTCTCCCACGGCTTCCTTCCTGCATGCTTATGAGGCATGCTGAGCAGGTTTAACCAAAGTTTAGCCAAAAGGCATCAATGTGGTGGATAAGGGACCAGCGAGTGTGGCAGAAGCCCAGCAGCAGTTAGATACCTCACACATCAACATTTTAAGCCTGGCGTGGAAGGTGCATCAAAGCATGTGCAACACAACCAATGAGCGACTCAAAATTTCAAGATATAAATAAAACATTCAGTGGAACATACAGAAAACGAGTAATTACTATAATAATGCTACAACCCGTGACAGCCCCTCTCATTTGTGTAAGTACACTGCAATTTATTTAAAAATGAATAGAAATTAAATTGGGTATACATTTATAAATACAATGTAAAGCAAATTAGTAGGGGGGTAGGTCATACACTCACCGGCCACTTTGTTAGGTATACCTTCAAATATCTAGTGAGCCAGTCACAGGGCAGCGACTCGGTGCATTTAGGCATTTACCCACGGTCAAGACAACCGGCTCAAGCTGAAAGGGAGCATCAGGCGTGACTTAACTGACTCTGAAGGTGGCATGGCTGCTGGTGTCAGAAGGGCTGGTCTGAGTGGTTTTCCTGCTCGGCCATCTCTGGGGTCCGCAGAAAATGGGCCCAAAAAAAAAAAGAGAAAATACGCAGCTTTTTTTGTGTGTGTGTGTCAGCGTCGTAAAATGGTTCCAAAACAAAAGTTGAGCCAACGTCGCGGAGGTTCCCTCTGCATTCAAGAATCGCTTCTCTTTATCGAGTAGGATGAAAACCAAATGAAGAAAACATTCTCGACAGAAAGAAGGAAAAAAAAAGAAAAAAAAAGCAAGCCCTCAAGGAGTCTCGAACTTACGGCTTCCATCTCAGCTCCTAAACATACCATCAGCTGCTCCCTTGTATTCTCCCCAAGGTGTCGCTGTAGCGGATTAATCCGCATTGGTACTCTGGTAAAGGTATTACGCCGGATGCCCTTCCTGACGCAGCCCTCCTGATGTATATTTTCGCTTCTATTAAGCTGCAGCATCCCCATTATAAACTACATTGAAACTACATGGGAAAAAATAATTTCAGTTAACTGAAATAAAAATAAAAATTTGACTTTTGGGAAAAATCAAAACTAACTAAAACGACATCGTGGAAATTAACTAAGATAAAAAAACAAAAATATACAGCAAATGTTCTTAGTTCGAGTCTTTGTCCGCTGGAATAAATTCGATCAGTCAGCCTGTCTGATGAGGCTTTGATGCATCTGTCTATTGAGACTCAGGGTGTCCACATGTTTGTGAATCACACACTGTTGTTTTTGTATTGTAATTTCTGATCTAAACATCTTAAATCTTCCCCTGACAAATACCATCCATATTTTAATAATTAAGAAAACTGAAACTAATAAAAACTGAAAATTTTCAAACCATAAAAACTAAACTAAAACGAGCAAACCCACTCTGGAAACTAACTGAAACCAAGCTGAATTCAAAACAAAAACTCAAAGGGTAATAAAAATACAAAACTAATTAGAAAATACAAAACTATAATAACGCTGCTGTAGACGTGTGTGTTCACAACCTTCCATTAACCAGAGTGATTGTTGTTTTAAAGATGCAAAGAAACATACATTTAATTCCATTATTGCAATAATCTGATCTACATGTACATGTCTTACTCTGTGTGCAGCTCAGTTTTTGCAGTTTTGACCCGGTAGAGCCGTCGTTTCAACCATGTTTGCTGTGTAGGAAGGCAACAGGAAGCCAAATAATCCCTTGTTAGAACCAAGGTATGCAGAAGAGCATCTGCGAATGCACCTCCAGCCTTCAGGCAGATGGGCTACAGCAGCAAAAGACCACACTGGGTGTCACTCTTGTCAGTTAAGAACAGGAAACTACGGTTCACATGGGCTCGCCAAAGTTGGGCAATAGAAGACTGGAAAATGTTGCATTCGATTTCTGCTGCCACATTCAGATGGTAGGGTCAGAATTTGGTGTGAGCAACATGAAAGCGTGGATCCATCCTGCTTTGTTTCAGTGGTTCATTCTGTTAATTGTGATGTACAGTTTTGGTGTGAGGGGTATTTTCTTGGCACATTTTAGGCCCCTTAGCACCAAATGAGGAAATAAGGGGCCCAATGTTTTATCCAGAGCCATGACACAAAGCTCAAATCATCTCAAGTTGGTTTCTTGAACATGGCAATGCTGTACTCAAACAGCCTCCCCAGCACAAACCCCAGCAAGGTGTACCTAATTAAGTGGCCAGTGAGTGCATAAAAAGGTAACTAAAATACAGAAGCAAATTAAAACAGAAATATCAAATTATAGAACATGCATAAATTAATTAATGCCATTTCTTGCATATAAATTTATTGTAAGAAAAGTGATTTCTTTCTTTCTTTAATTTTTATTGTGGCAGTTTTGGTCCTCCGTACTGGTCATGATAAAAAAATAAACTGAAATGAGTTTAAATCCTTTCAGATATCTGTTGCAGATTAATAGATGGTGATTCTGTGGAAGTTCTTATGCTAATTGTGATCATTCGAATTTAAAGGCTTAATTTTTTTTAGAGTCAGTTGCTTCACATCTACATAAGTCAAGATGTTTGGTTTCAGTACAGACACTGCCAAAATGCCGAACTGTAAACTCTTTATTATTCAACAAAAGTTTCTGCAAAGTCTACAAAGTTACAAATACAGTACAACGAAATGATCGCAGACAGGATGTTTAAAGGACTAAAGGAGAAGATTTCAGTGGACATTGCAGAATTACTTTGAAATTGTGGAGTGCGTCAGTAATGAGACTAAATGAGTCTAACGTTCTTATCTACAGAGCAGAAGCCACTGATTTCCTTGCAGCTTTATCACGACTTCCTTCACTGCTGCTACATTTGTCTTTAAAGAGTCTTCCTCTCTAGTTCAGTGGTCTCATCTCTCTTCATAAAATCAAAGTCTTTCTTTCTCCTCCCAGCCTGAGAAAAAATAAAAGCTCGTTTATAACCCTTCAACACAAAACAGCAAACTTAATAAATTTTCACCTCCTGTGACTGCTAATTCAGGAAATCTTTGTCACTTCATAAGATTAATATCTTCTTAAGCAGACCCATGCAACATATGTTCCTGATGGCCTCACAGTGTGTTTCGTCTTTGTGAGAATGCAGAGATTTAAATGTTTTTCTGCGAAAAGAGGCTTTCATTAGAAGCACATTGTCCCATTTTCTCCACTTATGTTGGCCATTTGAACGGCTTACTGCTGGTAGATGGGAAATATCTGCATATATTTTACTGCAACACTTTGAAAAAGCCAGTAAATATGTTGCTAGAGTGATTTCACACCATAAGCCAATAGAGAGTATAACCATTTTTTCTCACCTGCCCTTTATATCATTTCGTTGCCATTTAGCATCTTTATGCAACAATTTCGAGTTTAAGAAATGAACATCTGACATGTTTTCAGTATCTTAACAGTACAAGTACAAGCTCCAAGGGCTTACCTTTAGACCAGAAAGAAATAAAACACAGCCAGGAGCCAGGAGTAATCCTTTAGTGTGAGACCTTGCCTTTGCTGTTAAATGAAAACAGTGAAACAACCCTAAGGCCCTTCTTCAGGAGCAGCTCTTCACTGTTTGTTTCGCACCGGAGACAGAGGCGACACTGAGCTGGGATGTCCTGACAACAACTGACTGTCTAGGGCTGCAGATGACATCACATCCTAGGAGAATAATGATGAACATTATCAAACATCTATATGATCAAGAGCCAACAGATTTGTATGAGTTAGACAACATAGAGGATAGAACAGAATATTTATTTTATTGCAAAGAGTGCAACCTTGTATTAACTTGTTTTTATTGCTGTTATGGTCGTGAAAACTGCTGCAAATCTTTAAAATTCAACAGCAGCCATATGGCAGGAAAAAAAATGACCCTATTAGGTCAACAAAATGAAATAGTATGTTTATAATAAAGTTTTTGTGCTATTATTTATTTAACTACATAACTGCTGAGAATTTGGTGGCAGAAAATTATCCAACAAGCCTTAAGGTTTCTATTCTGCAACAAAGGCGCCCTCTGTAGGACAAAAAACTAAGACAGGCTGTCACTCGATGAATGCTGAATTTAAATCTATAGGATGGAAAGCAATGGGCCAAGGGGCTGGGGTTTGGGGTGGCACTAAGTAATCCAACTATTTAGGTTGCTTTTGAAAGTAATATTGTGCTGTGTACCTAACTCAAGAGATTAAAGCCACTGAATACATTTGCAAGCAGCATATTTCTTTATAAATTTTACTGAAAGCCATTCATTAGTATTATTAACAATATTATCATCCCCAATTTATTAAGTGTTGTTGTTTTGGTAATATTTAATCACAAAGCAATATATGCATGACATTCTGATTGGGGGCTTGGCCCCCCTGAAGGCCTAGTCCTAGAACTGCCCCTGCTAAGGGTCCCAAAGTGTGCCAAGAAAATATGCCTCACAGCATTACACCAGCGACCTGAACCATTCATACAATACAGGATGGATCCATGCTTTCATGATGCTTACGCCCACTTCTGACCCCACCATCTAAATGCCACAGCAGAAATCGAGACTAGTCAGACCAGGCAACATGTTTTCAAATCTTCTACTGTCCAGTGTTGGTGAGACTGTGCAAATCATAGCCTCAGTTTCCAGTTCTTAGCTGACGGGATTGGCACCTGGTGGTCCCTTCTCTTGAAACCTTCATCCAGCCTCTCTATTTGTCAGTGTCTGGCATCCTTAAATATGTCTCTCTATATCAGACTTACTATGCCTGCACACACACGTGCACACATAAAAGTGGCTGAAGGATCAAGAACTAAGTAAACAGATAAAGAATAAAAATAAAATAAAAAATGCCCCTTTTATAGTCAGAAAATAGACTGCCTGCACATTGTGCTCCAGAGGAAAAGACAAAATATTTCTTGTAACCGGGAGTAACATTAGGTCTTCATCAGAGGAGCATTTAAAAGGATCTTGCTCATCCACAAGAATATTTTTTATTAGAAATCAGCAGCTCCACTTTTTAAAGTGTTATATCAACCTCTCTGAGCAGAGGTGCTGCCATCAG